>PVKV010034867.1:0-17238 GCA_004027835.1 Alouatta palliata | reverse complement strand
TTCCATTCCATTCCATTCCCCATTCCATTGCATCACATGCCCCATTCCATTCCCCAGTCCATTCCTTTCCATTCTCCACTCTGTTCCATTACATGCCGCATTACATGCACCATTCCATTCCCCATTTTATTCCCCATTCCATTCCATTACATGCCCCATTCCATTCCCCATTCCATTCCCTGTTCCATTCCATTCCATTATCCCTTCCATTCCCCATTCCATTCCCTGTTCCATTACATTCCATTCTTTGTTCCATTCTACATTTCATTCCCCATTCCATTCTCTATTCCATTCCCCATTAAATTCTCCATTCCACTCCATTCCATTCTCCATTCCATTAACCATTCCAATCCCCATTCAATTCCTCATTCCATTCACCATTCCATTCCCCATTCCATTCCATTTCATTCCCCATTCCATTCCCTATTCCATTTCATTCCATTCTCCATTCCATTCTCCATTCCATTCACTATTCCATTACATTATATGCCCCATCCCATTTCATTTCATGCCCCATTCCATAAACATTTCATTTCCCATTTCATTAACCTTTCCATTCCATTCTATTTTAAATTCAATTCAATTCCGTTCCCCATTCCATTCCATTACATGCCATATTCCATTCTCCTTTCCATTCCACTTCACTCCCTCTTCCATTTCATTCCATTCCACATTCCATTCTCCATTCCATTCCCCATTCCATTCTCCATTCCATTCCATGTTGCATTCCATTGCATTTCCCATTCCATTCCCCGTTCCATTCATTCCATTCTCCATTGAATTCCCCGTTCTATTCCATTCCATTAAGCATTCCAGTCTATATTCCATTTCTCATTCCATTTCATTCCATTCCCCATTCCATTATCCATTCCATTGCCCATTCAATTCACCATTCCATTCCCTGTTCCATTCCATTCCATTCTCCATTCCATTACTCATTCCATTTCATTCCATTCCCCATTCATTTCTCCATTCCATTCCCCTTTCCATTCCCCGTTCCATTCCTTTCTTTTTCCCATTCCATTCCCCATTCCTTACATTTAATTAAACATTCCATTCTATATTCCATTTCTCATTCCATTTCATTCCATTCCCCATTCCATTATCCATTCCATTGCCCATTCAATTCACCAATCCATTCCCCGTTCCATTCCATTCCATTCTCCATTCCATTACTCATTCCATTTCATTCCATTCCCCATTCATTTCTCCATTCCACTCCCCTTTCCATTCCCTGTTCCATTCCATTCTTTTCCCCATTCCATTCCCCATTCCTTACATTTAATTAAACATTAAATTCTATATTCCATTTCTCAATCCATTTCATTCCATTAACCATTCCATTCTCCATTCCATTTCAGGTTCCATTCCATTCAATTCACCATTCCATTCCCCGTTCCATTTTATTCCATTAAACATTCCATTCTATATTCCATTTTTCATTTAATTTCATTCCGTTCAACATTCCATTCTCCATTCCATTTCCCATTCCTTTCCCCATTCCATTCCCAGTTCCATTCCATTTCTTTTCCCATTCCATTCCATTACATGCCCCATTCCATTCTCCATTCCATTCTCTATTCCATTACATTCCATTCTCCATTACATTCTATATTCCTTTTCTTATTCCATTTCATTCCATTCCCCATTCTGTTCTCCATTCCATTCCCCATTCCATTCCCCATTTCATTTCCCGTTGTATTCTCTGTTCCATTCCATTCCATTCCCCATTCCATTACCTGATCCATTCCATAGCATTCTCCATTCAATTCTCCATTCCACTCCCTATTCCATTGCATTACATGCCCCATTGCATTCCATTACATAAGTCATTCCATTCCCCGTTCCATTCCGTTCCATTCTCCATTCCATTCCATTACATGCCCCATTCGCTTCCCCATTCCATTCCCCGTTCCATTCCATTCCATTCCCCATTCCATTCCCTGTTCTTTACATTTAATTACACATTCCATTCTATATTCCATTTCTCATTCCATTTCATTCCATTCCCCATTCCATTCTCCATTCCATTCCCCATTCCATTCCCCATTCCATTCCGTGTTCCATTCCATTCCATTAACCATTCCATTCCCTGTTCCATTCTATTCCATTCCCCATTACATTCCATTACATTCTTCATTCCATTCCATTCCCTGTTCCATTTTATGCCATTAAACATTCCATTCTATATTCCATTTCTCATTCCATTTCATTCCATTCAACATTCCATTCTCTATTCCATTCCCCATTTTATTCTCCATTCCATTCCCAGTTCCATTCCATTTCTTTTCCCATTCCATTCCATTACATGCCCCATTCCATTCCCCATTCCATTCCCCATTCCATTTAATTCCATTCTTCATTCCATTCCATTACATGTCGCATTCCATCCCCATTCCATTCCCCATTTCATTACCCATTCCTCTACCCATTCCATTACATTACATGCCCCATTCCATACCCTATTCCATTCCCCATTCCATTCCATTACTTTCCCCATACCATTCACCATTCCATTGACCGTTCCATTCCATTTTATTCTCCATTCCATTCTATATTCCATTTCTCATTCCATTTCATTCCATTCCATATTCCATTCTCCACTGCATTTCCCATTCTTTTCCCCTTTCCATTCCCCATTCCATTCCCCATTCCATTCCATTCCATTCTCCATTCCATTCTATATTCCTTTTCTTATTCCATTTCATTCCATTCCGCATTCCATTCTCCATTCCATTCCACATTCCATTTCCCATTCCATTCCCTGTTCCATTCCATTCCAATATTCATTCCATTCTATACTCCATTTCTCATTCCATTTCTTTCCATTCAACATTCCATTCTCCATTCCATTCCCCATTCTTTTCACATTCCATTCCCCGTTCCATTTCATTTCTTTCCCCATTCCATTCCATCACATGCCCCATTCCATTCTCCATTTCATTCCCCAGTCCATTTAAGTCCATTCTTCATTCCATTCCCCATTCCATTCCATTACATGTCCCATTCCATTCCCCATTCCTTTCCCCATTCCATTACCCATTCCATTCCGTTACATGCCCCATTGCATTCACCATTCCATTCTTCATTCCATTCCATTTCTTTCCCTATTGCATTCCCCATTCTATTCTCCATTCCATTCCATTCCATTCTCCATTCCATTCTATATTCCATTTCTCATTCCTTTCCATTCCATTCCCCTTTCCATTTTCCATTCCTTTCCCCATTGTATTCCCCAATCCATTCCTCGTTCCATTCAATTCCATTCCCCATTCCCTTCCTCGTTCCATTCCATTTAATTAAACATTCCATTCTATATTCCATTTTTCATTCCATTTCATTCAATTCCCCTTTCCATTCCCCATTCCATTCCCCGTTCATTCCATTCTATTCCCCATTCTATTCCCCATTCCATTCCATTCCATTTCCCATTCCATTTCATTCCATTCCCCATTCCCTTCCCCGTTCCATTCCATTCAGTTCCCCATTCAATTCCCCATCCCAGTAATCGTTCCATTCCATTCCATTAAACCTTCCATTCTATATTCCATTTCTAATTCTTTTTCATTTCATTCCCCATTCCATTCCACACTGCATTCCCCGTTCCATTTTATTCCATTCTCCATTCCATTCTATATTCCATTCCTCATTCCATTCCATTCCATTCATCATTCCATTCCATTACATTCCGCATTCTATTCCATTCCATTCTCCATTCCATTCCCCATTCCATTTCCCATTGCATTCCATTCCATTCCCCATTCCATTCCCCGTTGCATTCCATTCCTTTCTCCATTCCATTAACCATTCCATTCCCCGTTCCATTTAATTCCATTCCCCATTTTATTCCATTCCATTCTCCATTCCATTCCATTCCCCATTCCATTCCCCATTCCATTGCATTCCAATCCCCATTCCATTGCATTACATGCCGATTCCATTCCCCAATCCATTCCCCGTTCCATTCCATTCCATTCTCCATTCCATTCTATATTCCATTTCTCATTCCATTTTTTTCCATTCCCCATTCCATTCTCCATTCAATTTCGCGTTCCATTTAATTCCATTCCACATTCCATTCCCCATTCTATTTCCCGTTCCATTCCATTATATTCCTCATTCCATTCCATTACATGTCCCATTCCATACCCCAATCCTTTCGTTGTTCCGTTCCATTATATTCTCCATTCCATTCTATATTCCATTTCTCATTCCATTTCATTCCATTCCCCATTCCATTCTGCACTCCATTTCCCTTTCCATTCCATTCCATTCCCCATTCCATTCCACATTTAATTCCCTGATCCATTACATTCCATTCTCCATTCCATTCCCCATTCCATTCCTCATTCCATTCCCCATTCCATTTTATTCCATTACCCTTTCCATTCCATTACATGCTATTACCATTCCCCAATCCACTCCCCGTTCCATTCCATTCCATTCTCCATTCCATTCTATATTCCATTTCTCCTTCCATTTCATTCCATTCCCCATTCCATTTCCCATTCCATTCCATTCCACATTCCATACCCTATTCCATTCCATTCCATGCCCCATTCCATTCCCCATTCCATTCCCTTCCATTCCCCATTCCATTTCCTGTTCCATTCCATTCCATTCTCATTCCATTCCATTACATGCCCCATTTCATTCACCAATCCAGTCGTCGTTCAATTCCATTCCATTTTGCATTCCATTCTATATTCCATTTCTCATTCCATTCATTCCATTCCCCATTCTATTCTCCATTAAATTTCTCGTTCCATTCCATTACATTCCCCAATCCATTCCCCATTCCATTGCCCGTTCCATTCCATTCCATTCCTCCTTCCATTCCCCATTCCATTCCCTGTTCCATTCCATTCAATGCCCCATTCCATTCCTCATTCCATTCCATTCCATTCCCCATTCCATATCCCATTCCATTCCATTCCATTCTCATTCCATTCCATTACATGCCCCATTCCATTCCCCAATCCATTCCCCGTTCCATTCCATTCCATTCTCCATTCCATTCTATATCCCATTTCTCATTCCATTTCATTCCATTATCCATTACACTCTCCATTCCATTCCTAGTTTCAATCCATTCCCTTCCTCATTCCTTTCCCCATTCCATTCCATTCCATTCTCCATTCCATTAAATTCCATTCTCCATTCCATTCCAAATTCCATTCCATTTCATGCCCCATTCCATTCTCCGTTCCATTCCATTTCACTCCCTATTCCATTCCATTACATTCCCCTTTCCATTCCCCATTCCATTCCATTCTATTCTCCAATCCACTCCTCATTCCATTCTGTATTTCATTCCCCATTCCATTCCCCATTCCGTTTCCTGTTCCATTCCATTCCTTTCCCCATTCCATTGCCCGTTCCATTCCATTAAATTAAACATTCCATTCTTCATTCAATTTCTCATTCCATTTCTTTCCATTCTGCATTCCATTTTCCATTCCATTAACATTTCCATTCCACATTACATTCAAACTTGCGTTCCATTCCATTCCGTTCCCCATTGCATTCTATGTTCCTTTCCATTCCATTCCCGATGTCATTGCATTCCATTCTCCATTCCATTCTATTCCATTCTCCATTCCATTCGTCATTTCATTTACCATTCCATTAACTGTTCCATTCCATTCCATTACCCATTCCATTCTCCATTCCATTCCCCATTCCATTCCCCATTCCATTCTATTCCATTCTATTACCCATTCTATTCCCCGTTCCATTCCATTCCATTCTCCGTTCCATTTCATTCCATTCCCCATTCCATTCCCCGTTCCATTCCATTCCATTCCCCATTCAATTCCCCATTACATTAATCATCCCATTCCATTCCATTAAACATTCCATTCTATATTCCATTTCTAATTCTATTTCATTTCATTCCACATTCCATTCCCCATTGCATTCCCCGTTCCATTTTATTCCATTCTCCATTCCATTCTATATTGCATTTCTCATTCCATTCCATTCCAATCATCTTTCCATTCCATTACATGCCCCATTCCATTCCATTCCATTCTCCATTCCATTCCCCATTTCATTCCCCGTTGCATTCCATTCCATTCCCTGTTGCATTCCATTCCATTCTCCATTCCATTAACCATTACATTCCCCATTCCATTTAATTCCATTTTCCATTTTATTCCATTATTTTCTCCATTCCATTCCATTCCTTTCTCCATTCCATTCCATTCCCTGTTCCATTCCATTCCATGAAACATTCAATTCTATATCCTATTTCTCATTATATTTCATTCCATTCAGCATTCCATTCTCCATTGCATTCCCCATTCCATTCCCCATTCCATTCACCTTTCCATTCCATTTCTTTCACCATTCCATTCCATTACCTTCCCCAAAATTCCATTCCAAATTCCATTCCAAATTCCATTCCCTGTTTCATTCCATTCAATTAATCATGCCATTCCCCATTCCATTCCATTACATGTCCCATTCCATTCCACATTCCATTCCCCGTTCCATTCCATTCCCTTCCCCATTCCATTCCCCATTCCATGCCATTCCATTCCATTCTCCATTCCATTAAATTCCATTTTCCTTTGCATTCCCCATTCCATTCGATTTCATGCCGCATTCCATTCTCCATTCCATTCCATTTCTCTCCCTCTTCCATTCTGTTCCATTCCCCATTCCATTCCCCGTTCCATTATATTCCATACTCCAATCCACTCCCCATTCCATTCTCCATTCCATTCCCCATTCTGTTCCCCATTCCATTCCATTTAATTAAACATTCCTTTCCACATTCAATTTCTCATTCCATTTCATTCCATTCTGCATTCCATTCTCCATTCCATTCCCAATTCCATTCCACATTCCATTCCCCGTTGCATTCCATTCCATTCCGTTTCCGATTGCATTCCTCGTTCCTTTCCATTCCATTCCCCATTCCATTCAATTTTCCATTCCATTCAATTCCATTCTCCTTTCCATTCTTCATTCCATTCCTCATTCCATTCCCAATTCCATTAACCGTTCCATTCCATTCCATTACCCATTCCATTCTCCATTCCATTCCCTATTCCATTCCCTGTTCCATTCCATTCCATTTTCCCTTCCATTCCCCATTCCATTCCCCGTTCCATTCCATTCCATACTCCAATACACTCTCCATTCCATTCTCCATTCCATTCCCAATTCCATTCCCCATTCCGTTCCCCTTTCCATTCATTTAAACAAACATTCCTTTCTACATTCAGTTTCTCATTCCATTTCATTCCATTCTGCATTCTGTTCTCCATTCCATTTCCAATTCCATTCCACATTCCATTCCCCCTTGCATTCCATTCCTTTCCGTTTCCGATTGCATTCCACGTTCTTTTCCATTCCATTCCCCATTCTATTCCATTAAATTTTCCATTCCATTCAATTCCATTCTCCTTTCCATTCTCCATTCCATTCCTCATTCCATTCGCCATTCCATTCCATTCCATTCGCCCTTCCATTCCCCATTCCATTCCATTCCCCATTCCTTTCCCCATTCCATTCCATTTAATTAAGCATTCCTTTCTACATTCAATTTCTCATTCCATTTCATTCCATTCTGCATTCCATTCTCCATTCCATTCCCAATTCCATTCCACATTCCAATCCCCGTTGCATTCCATTCCATTCCGTTTCTGATTGCAGTCCACATTCCTTTCCATTCCATTCCCCATTCCATTCCATTAAATTTCCCATTCCATTCAATTCCATTCTCCTTTCCATTCTCCATTCCATTCCTCATTCCATTCCCCATTCCATTAACCGTTCCATTCCATTCCATTACCCATTCCATTCTCCATTCCATTCCCTATTCCATTCCCCGTTCCATTATATTCCATTTTCCCTTCCATTCCCTATTCCATTCCTCGTTCCATTCCATTCCATACTCCAATCCACTCTCCATTCCATTCTCCATTCCATTCCCCATTCCATTCCCCATTCCGTTCCCCTTTCCATTCCATTTAATTAAACATTCCTTTCTACATTCAGTTTCTCATTCCATTTCATTCCATTCTGCATTCCATTCTCCATTCCATTTCCAATTCCATTCCACATTCCATTCCCCCTTGCATTCCATTCCATTCCATTTCCGATTGCATTCCACGTTCCTTTCCATTCCATTCCCCATTCCATTCCTTTAAATTTTCCATTCCATTCAATTCCATTCTCCTTTACATTCTCCATTCCATTCCTCTAAATTTTCCATTCCATTCAATTCCATTCTCCTTTACATTCTCCATTCCATTCCTCATTCCATTCCCCATTCCATTAATCGTTCCATTCCATTCCATTACACATTCCATTCTCCATTCCATTCCCTATTCCATTCCCCGTTCCATTCCATTCCTTTTGCCCTTCCATTCCCCATTCCATTCCATTCCATTCCCCATTCCTTTCCCCATTCCATTCCATTTAACATTCCTTTCTACATTCAATTTCTCATTCCATTTCATTCCATTCTGCATTCCATTCTCCATTCCATTCCCAATTCCATTCCACATTCCATTCCCCGTTGCATTCCATTCCATTCTGTTTCCGATTGCATTCCACGTTCCTTTCCATTCCATTCCCCATTCCATTCCATTAAATTTTCCATTCCATTCAATTCCATTCTCCTTTCCATTCTCCATTCCATTCCTCATTCCATTCCGCATTGCATTAATCGTTCCGTTCCATTCCATTACACATTCCATTCTCCATTCCATTCCCTATTCCATTCCCCGTTCCATTCCATTAAATTCGCCCTTCCATTCCCCATTCCATTCCATTCCATTCCCCATTCCTTTCCCCATTCCATTCCATTGCATTCCAAATTCCATTCCATTACATGCCCCATTCCATTCCCCAATCCATTCCCCTTTCCATTCCATTCCATTGTCCATTCCATTCTATATCCCATTTCTCATTCCATTTCATTCTATTAGCCCTTGCATTCTCCATTCCATTCCCCGTTCCATTCCATTCCCTTCCCCATTCCATTCCACATTCCATTCCATTTCATGCCCCATTCCATTCTCCGTTCCATTCCATTTCACTCCCTCTTCCATTCCATTCCATTCCATTCCCTATTCCATTCCCCGTTCCATTCCATTCCATTCCCTATTCCGTTCCCCGTTCCTTTCCATTCCATTCCACATTCCATTCCCTGTTCCATTCCATTTAATTAAACATTCCATTCTACATTCAATTTCTCGTTCCATTTCATTCCATTCTGCATTCCATTCTCTATTCCATTCCCAATTCCATTCCACATTCCATTCCCCCTTGCATTCCATTCCATTCCATTTCCGATTGCATTCCACGTTTCTTTCCATTCCATTCCCCATTCCATTCCATTTAATTTTCCATTCCATTCCATTCCATTCCATTTTCCTTTCCATTCTCCATTCCATTCCTCATTCCATTCCCCATTCCATTAACCATTCCTTTCCATTCCATTACCCATTCCATTCTCCATTCCATTCCCCATTCCATTCCATTCTATTCCCCATTCTATTCTCCATTCCATTCAATTCCATTCCCTGTTCCATTTCGTTCCATTCCCAATTCCATTCCCCATTCCATTCCATTCCTTCCCCATTCAATTCCCCATTCCATTAACCGTTCCATTAGATTCCATTAAACATTCCATTCTATATTCCATTTCTAATTCTATTTCATTTCGTTCCTCATTCCGTTCCCCATTGCATTTTCCGTTCCATTTTATTCCATTCTGCATTTCATTCTATATTCCATTTCTCATTCCATTCCATTCCATTCATCATTCTATTCCATTACATGCCCCATTCCATTCCATTCCCCATTCCTTTCCCCATTCCATTACAGTCCCCTTTCTATTCCCCGTTCCACTCCATTCCATTCCCCAATCCATTCCATTCCATTCCCCTTTCCATTCTCCATTCCAATTTCCATTCCATTCCATTTCATTCACCATTCCATTCTCCATTATAATCCCCATTCCATTTCATTCCATCCCGCATTCCAATTAGCATTCCATTCCTCATTCTATTCCATGCAATTCTCCATTCCATTCAATGATCCATTCCATTCCATTTCCCATTCCATTACTCGTTCCATTGCATTCCATTCCCCATTCTCTACAGCATTCCATTCCATTATTTTCCGCATTCCATTCCCCTTTCCATTCCAATCAACTCAACATTCCATTCCATCCATTCCGCATTCCATTTTCCATTCCATTCCATTCCATTCCATTCGCTTTCCATTCCCACTTCCATTCCATTCCATTCTCTATTGCATTCCCCAGTCCATTACATTCCATTTCCCCATCAATTAACCGTTCCATTCCACGCAATTACGCATTCCATTCCCCATTGCATTCCACATTCTATTCCATTCCATTCCACTTTCCATTTACCATTCCATTCCCCATTTCATTCTATTCCATTCAAGGTGACATTCCCCATTCCATTCCCTGTCCACTTCATTCCTTTCGCCATTCGATTCCTTATTCCATTCCACTTTGCATTCCACATTCAATCCTATTCCATTCCACATTCCATTAACCATGCCATTCCATTGCATTCAACATTCCATTCCGCATTCCATTCCATTCCCCATTCCATTCCCTATTCCATTCCATTCCATTCACCATCACATTCCACATTCCATCCAGTCCATTCCCCGTTCCATTCCATTCCATTTCTAATTCCATTCCCCATTCCATTCCATGACACTCCCCATTCCATTCTCCATTCCATTCCCCATTCCATGCCCCTTTCCATTCCATTCCCTTCTCCATTTCATTCCCCATTCCATTCCATTACATGTCCCATTCAATTCTCCGTTCCATTCAATTTCACTATCTATTCCACTCCATTCCATTCCCCATTCCATTTCCCATTCCGTTTCACTTTCCATTCCATTGCATTCTCCATTCAATTCCCCATTCCATTCCCCATTTCATTACCTGCTCCATTCCATTCCATTCTTCATTCCATTCCCCATTTCATTCCCCATTCCATTTTATTCCAATACCCATTCCATTCCATTACATGCTGATTCCATTCCCCAATCCACGCCCCTTTCCATTCCATTCCATTCTCCATTCCATTCTATATCCCATTTCTCTTTCCATTGCATTCCATTAGCCATTGCACTCTCCATTCCATTCCAAGTTTCAATACATTCCCTTCCCCATTTAATTCCCCATTCCATTCCATTCCTTTCTCCATTCCACTAAATTCCATTCTCCATTCCATTCCAAATTCCATTCCATTTCATGCCCCATTCCATTCTCCGTTCCATTCCATTTCACTCCCTATTCCATTCCATTCCATTCCCCTTTCCATTCCCCATTCAATTCCATTCCATTCTCCAATCCACTCCTCATTCCATTCTGTATTTCATTCCCGATTCCATTCCCCATTCCGTTTCCATTCCATTCTATTCCTTTCCCCATTCCATTGCCCATTCCATTCCATTCCATTAAACACTCCATTCTTCAATCAATTTCTAATTCCATTTTATTTCATTTTGCCTTCCATTTTCCATTCAATTCCCATTTCCATTCCACATTTCATTCACCCTTCCATTCCATTCCCCATTGCATTCAACCTTCCTTTCCATTCCATTCCCCATGCCATTGCATTCCATTCTCCATTCCATTCCCTTCCATTCTCCATTCCATTCCTCATTTCATTCCCCATTCCATTAACCGTTCCATTCCATTCCATTCCCCATTCAATTCCCCATTACATTAATCGTTCCATTCCATTCCATTAAACATTCCACTCTATATTCCATTTCTAATTCTATTTCATTTCATTCCCCATTCCATTCCCCATTGCATTCCCCGTTCCATTTTATTCCATTCTCCATTCCATTCTATATTGCATTTCTCATTCCATTCCATTCCATTCATCATTCCATTCCATTACATGCCCCATTCCATTCCATTCCATTCTCCATGCCATTCCTCATTCCATTCCCCGTTGCATTCCATTCCATTCCCCGTTGCATTCCATTCCATTTTCCATTCCATTAACCATTACATTCCCCATTCCATTTAATTTCATTCCCCATTTTATTCCATTCTATTCTCCATTCCATTCCATTCCCCGTTCCACTCCATTCCATGAAACATTCCATTCTATATCCCATTTCTCATTATATTTCATTCCATTCAACATTCAGTTCTCTATTCCATTCCCCATTCTATTCACCGTTCCATTCCATTTCTTTCCCCATTCCATTCCATTACATGCCCCATTCCATTCCAAATTCCATTCCCCGTTTCATTCCATTCCATTAATCCTTCCTTTCCCCATTCCATTCCATTACATGTCCCATTCCATTCCACATTCCATTACCCATTCCATTCCCCATTCCATTACCCTTTCCATTTCATTACATGCCCCATTACATACCACATTCCATTCCCCATTCCATTCCATTCCTTTCCACATTCTATTCCCCATTCCATTCCCCGTTCCATTACATTCCATTCTCCATTCCATTCTATATTCCATTTCTCATTCCATTTCATTGCATTCCCCATTCCATTCCCCATTCCATTCCATTTATTACACATTCGATTCTATATTCCAGTTTTCATTCCATTCCATTCCATTCCCCCTTTCATTCCCCATTCCATTCCCCATTCCATTCCATTCCATTTCCCATTCCATTCCCCATACCATTCCCTTCCATTCCAAATTCCATTCCATTACATGCCCCTTTCCATTCCCCAATCCATTCCCCGTTCCATTCCATTCCATTCTCCATTCCATTCTATATTCCATTTCTCATTGAATTTCATTCCATTCCACATACCATTCTCCAATCCATTCCCCATTTTAATTCCCAATTCCATTCCCCAATCCATTCCATTCCATTCCGCATTCCATTCTCCGTTCTATTCCATTTAATTACACATTTCATTCTATATTCCATTTTTCATTCCATTTCATTCCATTCCCCATTCCATTCCCCATTCCATTCTCCGTGCCATTCAATTCCATTCCCCATTCCATTCCCGTTCCATTTCATTCCATTAAACATTACATTCTATATTCTAATTCTCATCCCATTTCATTCTATTCCCCATTACATTCTCTATTCCATTCCCCATTCCATTCCCTGTTCCATTCCATTCCATTCCCTGTTCCATTCCATTCTATTCCCATTCCATTCCATTCCATTCTCCATTCCATTCCATCCCATTCTCCTTTCCATTCTCCATTCTATTCCATTACATGCTCCATTACATTTTCCGTTCCATTTTATTTCACTCCCTCTTCTATTTCATCCCATTCTCCATTCCATTCCATATTCCATTCCCTGTTCTATTCCATTTCATTCTCCATTCCATTACCCATTCCATTCCCCATTCCATTCCAATTCATTTCCTATTCCATTCCCTTACATGCCCCATTCCATTCCCCATTCCAATCCCCATTCCATTCCCCATTCCTTTCCCCATTCCATTCCATTACATGCCCCATTCAATTCCCTATTCCATTCCTCGTTCCATTGCATTCTATTCCTCATTGCATTCCCCGTTCCATTCCATTCCATTAAACATTCCATTCTATGTTCCATTTCTCATTCTATTTCCTTCCATTCCCAATTCCATTCCCCATTCCATTCCCCTTTCCAATCCATTCCATTCCCCATTCCATTCCTTGTTTCATTCCATTCCATTCCCCATTCCTTTCCCCATTCCCTTCCATTCCATTCCCACTCCATTCCCTGTTATATTCCATTCCATTCCCCATTCCTTTCCATTACATGCTCAATTCCATTCCCCAATCCATTCCCCATTCCATTCCATTCTATTCCCCATTCTATTCCACGTTCCATTACATTTCTTTCCCCATTCCATTCTCCATTCCATTCCCCATTCTATTCCCCGTTCCATTCCATTCCATTCCTACTCCATTCCCTGTTATATTCCATTCCATTCCCCATTCCTTTCCATTACATGCGCCATTCAATTCCCCAATCCATTCCCCATTCCATTCTATTCTATTCCCCATTCTATTCCATGTTCCATTACATTTCTTTCCCCATTCCATTCTCCATTCCATTCCCCATTCTATTCCCCATTCCATTCCATTCCATTCCACATTCCATTTCCCATTCCATTATCTGTTTCATTCCATCTCATTCTCCATTCCATTCCCCATTTCATTCCCCATTCCATTCCATTACATACTCCATTCCATTCCCAGTTCCATTGCCCGTTCGATTCCATTCCATTAAACATTCCATTCTATATTCCATTTCTCATTCCATTTCATTCCTTTCCCCATTCCATTCTGCATTCCATTTCCCATTCCATGACCCTTTCCATTCCCCATTACATTCCCCGTTCCATTCTATTCCAATAAACATTCCATTCTATATTCCACTGCTCATTCCATTTCATTCCATTCCCCATTCCATTCTATTACATGCCCCATTCCATTAGCCATTCCATTCCCCGTTCCATTATATTCCATTCCCCACTCCATTCCATTACATGTCCCATTCGATTCCCCATTCCATTCCATTCCATTCAACATTCCATTCCATTACATGCCCCATTACATTCCAAATTCCATTTCCCATTCCATTCCCCGTTCCATTCCATTACATACTTCATTCCATTCCCCATTCCATTCCCTGTTCCTTTCCATTTAATTTACTCATTCCATTACCCATTCCATTCCCCGTTGCATTCCATTCCATTCTCCATTATATTCTATGTTCCATTTTTCATTCCATTTCATTCCATTTCCCATTCCATTCCCCATTCCATTCCATTCCATTCCGAAATCCATTCCAGGTTCCATTCCATTCCATTTCCCATTCAATTCTCCTTTGTACTCCCTGTTGCATTCTATTACATGCCACATTCCATTCCATTACATGAGACATTCCATTCCCCATTCCATTCCCAATTCTATTCCCCTTTCCATTCCCCGTTCCATTCCATTCCATTTCCCATTCCATTCCCAGTTCCATTCCATTCCATTTGACATTGCATTCCATTCCATTCTCTGTTTCATTCCATTCCATTCTCCATTCCATTCCTCATTCCATTCCATTAAATGCCCCATTCCATTCTCTGTTTCATTCCATTTCACTCCCTCTTCCATTTCATTCCATTCCCCATTCCATTCACCATTCCATTCCCTCTTCCATTCCATTACATTCTCCATTCCATTCCCCATTCCATTCCCCATTCCATTCAGCGATCCATTCCATTCCATTCCCCATTCCATTCCCAATTCTATTCCCCTTTCCAATCGCCATTCCATTCCATTCCATTCTCTATTCCATTGTATATTTCATTTCTCATTCCATTTCATTCTATTGCCCATTCAATTTAACATTCCATTCCATTCCTTTCCCCATTGCATTCTACATTCCATTCCATATTCTATTCCCCATTAAATTCCCAATTCCATTCCCCTTTCCATTCCATTCCATTTCCCATTCCATTCCCAGTTCCATTCCATTCCATTTGCCATTCCATTCCATTCCATTCTCCGTTTCATTCCATTCCATTCTCCATTCCATTCCCCATTCCATTCCATTAAATGCCCCATTCCATTCTCTGTTCCATTCCATTTCACTCCCTCTTCCATTTCATTCCATTCCCCATTGCATTCACCATTCCATTCCCTCTTCCTTTCCATTCCATTCTCCATTCCATTTCCCATTCCGTTCCCCATTCCATTCCCTGATCCATTCTCTTTCATTCCCCATTCCATTTCCCATTCCATTCCATTCCATTCCATTCCCAATTCCATTCCCCATCCCATTCAATTCTATTCTATATTCTATTTCTCATTCCATTCCATTCCATTCATCATTCCATTCCATTCCATGCCCCATTCCATTCTCTATTCCATTCCCCATTCCATTCCCCGATCCATTCCATTCCATTCCGTATTCCATTCTCTGATCCATTCCATTCCATACTAAATTCCATTCAATATTACATTTCTCATTCCATTTCGTTCCATTCCCCATTCCATTCCCGGGTCCATTCCATTCCATTCTCCATTCCATTCTATATTCCATTTCTCATTCCATTTCATTCCATTCCTCATTACATTCTCCATTCCATTCCCCATTCCATTCAACATTTCATTCCCCTTTCCATTCCATTCCATTCCCCATTCCTTTCCCCTTTCCATTCCATTTAATTAAACATTATATTTTATATTCCATTTTTCATTCCATTTCATTCCATTCCCCATTCGATTCCCCATTCCATTTCCCATTCCTTTCCCAGTTCCATTCCATTCCATTCCCCATTCCATTACCTGTTCCATTCCATTCCATTCTCCTTTTAATTCTCCATTCCACTCCCTATTCCATTCCATTACATGAGCCATTCCATTCCTAATTCCATTCCCCATTCCATTCTCCATTCCATTTCATTCCCTTCCCCATTCCATTCCATTACATGCATCATTCCGTTCCCCATTCCATTGATCCTTCCATTCCTTTGCATTCTCCATTCCATTCTACATTCCATTTCTCATTCCATTTCATTCCATTCCCCATTTAATTCTCCATTCCATTACTCATTCCATTCCCCGTTCCATTCCATTACATTCCCCATTCCATTCCCTGTTCCATTCCACTTAATTAAACATTCCATTCTATATTCCATTTCTCATTCCATTTAACTCCATTCCCCATTCCATTCTCCATTCCATTCCCCATTCCATTCCCTTTCCATTTCACATTCCATTCCATTCCATTAACCATTCCATTCCCTGTTCCTTTCCGTTCCATTCCTCATTCCATTCATTCCATTCTCCATTCCATTTCATTCCCCTTTCCATTCAATTCCATTAAACATTCCATTCTATATTCCATTTCTCATTCCATTTCATTCTATTCAACATTCCGTTCTACATTCCATTCCCCATTCCATTCCCCATTCAACATTCCTTTCCACGTTCCATTCCATTCTATTCCCCATTCCATTCCTTTCATGCCCCATTCCATTCAATATTCCATTACCCATTTCATTCCATTCCATTCTTCATTCCGATCCCCATTCCATTAAATTACATGTCCCATTCCTTTCCCCATTCCATTCCCCATTACATTCCACATTCCAGCCCACATTCCATTACCCATTCCATTGCATTACATGGCCCATTCCATTCCCCATTCCATTCCCCCTTCCTTTCCATTCCATTCCCCATTCCATTCTCCATTCCATTCTCCATTGCATTCCCGATTCCA
>PVKV010034866.1:0-17236 GCA_004027835.1 Alouatta palliata | reverse complement strand
CGCTCTTGTTACCCAGGCTGGAGTGCAATGGCGCAATCTCGGCTCACCGCAACCTCCGCCTCCTGGGTTCAAGCAATTCTCCTGCCTCAGCCTCCCGAGTAGCTGGGACTACAGGCACGTGCCACCATGCCCAGCTAATTTTTGTATTTTTAGTAGAGACGGGGTTTCATCATGTTGACCAGGATGGTCTCGATCTCTTACCTCGTGATCCACCTGCCTCAGCCTCCCAAAGTGCTGGGATTACAGGCGTGAGCCACCGCGCCCGGCTAAACATAGATATTAACTAGAGTAACAATTAGTTTTAAAAGTATAAAGAGGGCCAGGTGTGCTGGCTCACACATGTAATTGTAGCATTTTGGGAGGCTGAGGTGGGTGGATCACTTGAGGTTAGGAGTTCAAGACCAGCCAACATAGTAAAACCCCATCTCTGCTAAAAATACAAAAATTAGCTGGGCATGGTGGTATATGTCTGCAGTCCCAGATACTTGGAAGGCTGAGGCAGGAGAATTGCTTGAACCTGGGAGGCAGAGGTTGCAGTGAGCCAAGATCATGCCACTGCACTCCAGCCTGGGCGACAGAGTGAGACTTCATCTCAAAAAAAAAAAAAAAAAAAGTATAAAGAGGTTTCTAGAGTGTGCAGGAAGCTGAAGTGACTAGTTCTAGGGATGACAGAATTGGCTGTAACAAATCAGAGATCAGAGCACAAATCTGCACAAGAGGAAGCACCCCAGCTTGCTTACTAAAGGGAGAAGAGGCTTACCACCAGGAGGAAGAAGTACAAGAAGGAAACAGAACAGTTCGTGGAGATTTATTATATAATCTACGTTTCTTCTTTGGCTGTTTGCTTTGCCCCATATGCACACAAACTAGAGATTTCTGTAATCTGCATGCTTCTTCTTTGACTTTTGTTTCACCACATACACACGTACTCAAATAATCAAATGGCCTAAATAAAGAGGTTACAAACGAATCAATAAGAAATCAGAAGCCCTACCAGTCTACTCCTCCCTGACCCTATCTGATTTGGAGCCACAGTCAAGCCCCTAGGAGGAAGACAAGCATGAAGGAAGAACCTTAATGAAGAGCTTCTAGGAAAGTTCAGAGATCCCGGATGAACTTGGTACACAGCCAAAATGCTGACAAAGGCCTAGGCGCTAGCTTTCCAGAACAACTGGAAGATAGCCACAGCCACCTTCCAGCTTTGCCGTCACAGAAAGTTAACTACTTATTGCATCCGCACTGTCAGAGTCATCCTAGGGAAAAAAAAAAAAAAAAAAAAGACAAAGCACCTGTAGACTCTGTAAAGCAGGAGCATTGTGTTCACAAATACTGCTCCCTCCCTCCTGCTCTCCTAGTTTCTTTTTGTGATTTCCTAAACCACCCAACTTAGGGGGGCAATATGGAAGGGTTTTAACTTACTTTGGATAATAAGTAAAAAAATGCTACTTTGTCATACATCATTAGTTTCAGGATTTGTTTTTGTTGTTTGTTGTTATTGTTGTTGTTTTGAGACAGGGTCTTGCTTCATCACCCAGGCTGCAGCGCAGTGGCATGAACTCAGCTCATTGCAACCTCTGCCTCACAGTCTCAAGCCATCCTGCCACCTCAGCCTCTTGAGTAGCTGGGATTATAAGCGACCACACCTGGTTAATTTTTGTATTTTTGGTAGAGACAGGATTTTGTCCTGTTGCCCAGGCTGGTCTCGAACTACTGAGCACAAGCAATTCACCTGCCTTGGCCTCCCAAAGTGCTGGGATTACAGGGGTGAGCCACCACACCTGGCCTAGCTTTAGAATTTTAATTAATGCTATTATTCATTACAGCTGTAAAGATACTCGGCAGGGCCAGGTCTGCTCTAGGATAGAGAAAGGATAGGGGAAATGGAAAGCAGGAGGGTCTTGCTAGGGTTTTCTAAAGCCTGGAGAAGAATATTAACCCTCTTGGGCTGGGTGCAGTGGCTCACACCTGTAATCCTAACACTTTGAGAGGCTAGGTGGGTGGATCACCTGAGGTCAAGAGTTTGAGACCAGCCTGGCCAACGTGGCAAAACCCTGTCTCTCCTAAAAATATAAAATTAGCCAGGCATGGTGACGGGCGCCTATAATCCCAGCTACTCAGGAGGCTGAGGCAGGAGAATCGCTTGAACTGGGGAGGCGGAGGTTGCAGTGAGCCAAGATCACACCAGTGCACTCTAGCCTGGGTGAAAGAGTGAAACTCCCCCCAACAAAAAAAAGAATATTAGCCCTCTTGGGTCAAATTCAAATTTGGTTAACATGCACTGAGTACTACTCTGTGCTAGGAAGTGGGATAGGAGCTTTCTAGTAGGTTATTTTTAAGGGCTACAAAGAAACTGAAGGGTTGAGGGGAAGGCTGTACTTACGTCCAGGTCATCCATGGCAGGTGGAGGTCTCTTGGTGCTGACCTTCTTCAAAAGCTAGTGGGAAGAAAAAATAATCATAAGAGAGAAGGGAGTGAGGGAAGAGCAATCTGCACATTGATGGGCCATAGAAGAATGGTCTCAGCCAGAACCAGTCAGGCAACTGCTCCCATCTTTAAAATATCGCTGGAATTAATTTGAGAAAAGTAAATTGGGCCGGGCGCGGTGGCTCACGCCTGTAATCCCAGCACTTTGGGAGGCCGAGGTGGGTGGATCACAAGGTCAAGAGATCGAGACCATCCTGGTCAACATGGTGAAACACCGTCTCTACTAACAATACAAAAATTAGCTGGGCATGGTGGCACGTGGCTGTAGTCCCAGCTGCTCGGGAGGCTGAGGCAGGAGAACTGCTTGAACCCAGGAGGCGGAGGTTGCGGTGAGCCGAGATCGCGCCATTGCACTCCAGCCTGGGTAACAAGAGCGAAACTCCGTCTCAAAAAAAAAAAAAAAGAAAAGTAAATTGATCCCCCTTTTTTTTTCTTTTTTCTTTTTTTTTAATTAAGATGGAGTTTCACCATGTTGGTCAGGCTGGTCTTGAACTCCCAACCTCAGGTGATCCGCCCACCTTGGCCTCCAAAGAGCTTGGATTACAGGTGTGAGCCACTGCGCCCGGCCTGATCCCCTTTTTAAAAGAAAATGTAAACACACACAGAGCATCCTCCTTACAAATCCAGATTGGAATATGTTAGTGTTTTTATAACTGAAACCCAATAATATAACGACAGGGTGTGATCTATTGGGAGCCAATGATTTATAATATGAATTTTTATACTGCTAGTTTTAACTTCCCATGAAATTGTCTGGCTCAGACACACACACACACACACACACACACACACACACACACGCCGGGTGTGGTGGCTCACATTATCTCAGCACTTTGGAAGCTGAGACAGACAGATCACTTGAGGCCAGGAGTTCAACATCAGCCTGGCCAATATGATGAAATCCCATCTCTACCAAAAATACAAAAAAATTAGCCATAGGGGTGGCATGTAATCCCAGCTACTCAGGTGGCTGAGGCATAAGAATCGCTTGAACCTGGGAAGTGGAGGTTGCAGTGAGCCACTGCACTCTAGCCTGGGAGACACAGCAAGACTCTATCTTAAAAAAAAAAAAAAAAAAACCACATTCACAGGCCAGGCACAATGGCTCATGCCTGTAATCCCAACACTTTGGGAGGCCGATGCAGGCAGATCACCTGAGGTCAGGCGTTTGAGACCAGCCTGACCAACATGTAGAAACCTCTTCTTTACCAAAATACAAAAAATTAACCAGGCGTAATGGCATGTGCCTGTAATCCTGGCTACTTAGGAGTCTGAGGCAGGAGAATCACTTGAACCTGGGAGGCGGAGGTTGCAGTGAGGTGAGATCATGCCACTGCACACTGCACTCCAGCCTGGGCAGCAGAGAAAGACTCCATCTCAAAAAAAAACCAAAAAACAAGAATCGGCCAGGTGCAATGGCTCATGCCTGTAATCCCAGCACTTTGGAAGGCCGAGGCAGGCAGATCACCTAAGGTCAGGAGTTTGAGCCAGCATGACCAACATGGAGAAACCCCATCTCTACTGAAAATACAAAAAATTAACCGGGAATGGTGGTGCATGGCTGTAATCCCAGCTACTCAGGAGGCTGAGGCAGGAGAATCGCTTGAAACCCAGGAGGCAGAGGTGGCGATGAGCCAAGATCACTTTATTGCCCTCCAGCCTGGGCCACAAGAGCAAAACTCTGTCTCAAAAAAAAAAGTAGCCACACATAGTGGCAGTTGCCTGTAATCCCAGCTACTTGGGAGGCTGAGTTGGGAGAATCACTTGAACCTGGAGGTGGAGGTTGCAGTGAGCTGAGATCACGCAATTGCACTCCAGCCTGGGCCACAAGAGCGAAACTTTGTCTCCAAAAGAAAAAAGAAAACCACACACACACACACACACACACACACACAGAGAGAGAGAGAGAGAGAGAGAGAGAGAGAGAGAAAATAGGAGAATAAGAATTACAGAAAACTGGAAAAGGTTTTGTCAAACTTCTTCAGAATAGAGGTTCTAGGCTGGGTGCAGTGGCTCACGCCTGTAACCCCAGCACTTTGGGAGGCTGAGGCAGGCAGATCACGAGGTCAGGAGACTGAGACCATCCTGGCTAACACGGTGAAACACTGTCTTTACTGAAAATGCAAAAAATTAGCCTGGCATGGTGGCACGTGCCTGTAGTCCCAGCTACTTGGGAGGCTGAGGCAAGAGAATCACTTGAACCCAGGAGGGAGAGGTTGCAGTGAGCTGAGATCGGTCACGCCACCTCACTCCAGCCTGGGTGACAGAGCAAGACTCCGTCTCAAAAAGAAAAAAAAATACAGGCTGCACACTGTGAATAGTAAGTGAATCTATGTATATAATTTCAATAATATTTTTCCTCTCATCCCTATTAAATAAACATTGCACAAAATGCATAAAGAATATCAGCATCGCAGGGCGCGGTGGCTCACGCCTGTAATCCTAGCACTTTGGGAGGCTGAGGTGGGTGGATCACCTGAGGTCAGGAGTTCAAAACCAGCCTGGCCATCATGGTGAAACCCCATCTTTAAAAAAAAAAAAAAAGTCAGCATCAATAAGTAACCTGCCTAGAGAGCTTGCATATCTCTGCCTGGTCCCAGTGACATGTGTGCGGAGACATGTGTGCAGAGAAACACAAAGAATGAGCAAATGTGCAGAACACAGCAGGTGCTGTCTCTCTCTCACCTCTGCATAATGTTCCACATGAGCCAGCTCCACTTCTTCATCCCCTTCCCAGTCTCTCCAGTTATCAAAGTCCACAGACAGCCACACTGGCTGCAAGAAGAGGCACCAAGAGTCGCAGGCCAGGCGGGCAGGAGCAGGAGGGTGTGGGAGAGTGTGGGAATATGCATGCAAGCATGTGTGGGGAAAAGAGGGTCAGTAGGTGCATAGTCCTCTCAACCGCACCCCTTTGACCAGCCCTCTCCAGGCCGCCATGTTATCATCATCACCCACAAATGCTAAGCATGATAGGGTCTGAAAATCTCAGAAGTCCTACCTTCCTGCCGGGAGTGGTGGCTCATGCCTGTAATCCCAGCACTTTGGGAGGCTAAGGCAGGCAGATCATGAGGTCAGGAGTCAAGACCAGCCTGGCCAATATGGTGAAACCCCATCTCTACTAAAAATACAAAAATTAGCAGGGCCTGGTGGTGGTTGCCTGTAGTCCTAGCTACTCAGAGGGCTGAGGCATGAGAATCCATTGAACAAGGGGAGGCAGAGGTTGCAGTGAGCCAAGATTGTGCCACCGCACTCTAGCCTGGGCGACAGAGCAGGACTCCATCTCACAAAAAAAAAAAAGAAAAAAAAAAAAAGGTCTACCTTCCAGGAGCAGACTGACTGAGCAGACAACACATCTGGAAAGATAACTGTATCATAAAGCAGCATAGGAGTCAACCAACAAGACAGACAAGCTGTGGCTGGGCATGATGGCTCACACTTGTAATCCCAGCACTTTGGGAGGCCAAGGCAGGTGGACCACCTGAGGTCAGGAGTTTGAGACCAGACTGGCCAACATGGTAAAACTCTACCTCTACTAAAAATACAAAATTAGCTGGGCATGGTGGCACATGCCTGTAATCCCAGCTGCTTGGGAGGCTGAGGCAGGAGAATAGCTTGAACTCTGCAGGTGGAAGTTGCAGTGAGCTGAGATCACACCATTGCACTCCAACCTGGGCAATAGAGCTAGACTCTGCCTCAAAAAAAAAAAAAAAAAAAAAAAAATCTGAGAGCCAGATCCAGCCATCAGGCAGTCAGTTTTCAACCTTTACAGAAGGAGCCATTGGTGGGCCTTGCGTGGGAGACTGTCAGGGTCAAATGTGTGTTTTAGACAGACCATGCTGGGGGCAATGCAGAGGATGGATTGAAAATGGGGCTGAAAATATGCAACAAACTTCTCACTCTATGATGGATAAGGCTTGAACAAGGAAGAAATTAAGTAGTGAATACAATAATATTTAGGAGATCAGTAAATCCTGGTTGTGAGCCACTGTGAGAAAGAATAGGATTCAAAAGGGCTGGATACAATGGCTCACGCCTGTAATCCCAGCACTCTGGGAGGCTGAGGCAGGAAGATCACTTGAAGTCTGAAGTTTGAGACCAGCCTGGCCAGTATGGCAAAACCCTGTCTCTACTAAAAATGCAAAAATTAGCTGGGTGTGGTGGCACACACCTGTAATCCCAGCTACTCGGGAGTCTGAGGCAGGAGAATCACCAGAACCCGGGAGGTGGAGGTTGCAGTGAGCTGAGATCACACCACTGTACTGTAGCCTGGGCAACAGAGCGAGACTCTGTCTCAAAAAAAAAAACAAACAAACAAGAATTAGCCAGGTGCATTGACTCATGCCCGTAATCCTAATACTTTGGGAGGCTGAGGTGGATGGATCACCTGAGGTGAGGAGTTCAAGACCAGCCTGGCCAACATGGCGAAACCCTGTCTCTACAAAAAATACAAAAATTAGCTGGGTGTGGTGGCACACGCCTGTAATCCCAGCTATTCAGGAGACTGAGGAAGGAGAATTGCTTCAACCTGAGAGGTGGAGGTTGCAGTGAGCCAAGATCATGCCACTGCACTCCAGCCTGTGCCACAAGAGTTAGACTCCATCTCAAAAACAACCAAGAATCAAAGGTTTTGATTGTGAGTTACGGTAAAGGGAAAGACCATGTTCATAGCAGTGCCAACATCTGAAGTGAAGTCTTACCCATTTAATCACCTACAATGGAAGTAGTTAACTGGGAGAGATTACCAAGAGAATAAAAAGAGACTCAGGACAAATAGCTAATATATGCAGGGGTCAAAACCTAGGTGACAGGTTGATAAATGCAGCAAACCACTGTGGCACATGTATACCTATGTAACAAACCTGAACCTGCACATTCTGCATATGTATCCCAGAATTTAAAGTAAAAAAATAAATATATCAGGTTCGGTGGCTAACGCCCATAATCCCAGCACCTCAGGAAGCCAAGGCTGGTGGATCACCTGAGGTCAGGAGTTCAAGACCAGCCTGACCAACGTGGAGAAACCCCGTCTCTACTAAAAATACAAAATTAGCCAGGCGTGGTGGCTCACGCCTGTAATCCCAGCTACTCGGGAAGCTGAGGCAGGAGAATCGCTTGAACCAGGGAGGTGCAGGTTGCAATGAGCTGAGATCACGCCATTGCACTCCAGCTTGGGCAACAAGAGTGAAACTCAGATTCAAAAAATAAATAAATGAATGAATATAAATAAAAATAAGAGAGACTAATACAGTCAGAAAAAAATTAAAAGAACATTTAGGCAGGACTTGGTGAATGATTGAATGTTGGCTGGAAAGGAGGCAAGAAGAAAAGGCCAATCCCAGCTCTAACCTGGGTACATGGAAAGAAGGAGCAGGCCAGTTTCCACACCCACCTTGATATCCTCCTTGGTAAGCCGGGGCCAGGCCACATTTTCCTTCCATTTCCTCACAAAGCAGGTAATAGAGCGGGAAGAGCGCTTATCCTGGGAGTCCTGCCAGATAAAGAGCCTCATTCTTAGGGTCTGAGGTTTAGCATTAATCTCCAGTTTCCCTGGGCAGCTCAGTTTCCATCCAGACCGTACTGTCCCTTCTCACCCTTACCTTGGAGTTCACTTTGGCATAGAACTCAATCTCATTGTACAATTCCACTCCATCGGCATTCTTGCAGCTGGGGAGACAATGAGGCTGAGGAGATGGAGAATACTCTGTGTGGGGGCATCAGGAGAAGAGGGAGGTTCCCGGGAAGGCAGGCCCTCAGAGGGGAGGGCCACTACCTGAACACAGTGCGGTGATCCTCAATAAGCACGTGGACATCGGTGCTGTCCTCAACACAAAACTCCATGAACACATACTTGGGCCTGTCGTACCACAGGGTCCGGGCGTGCTGCCTGAAAAGACGTTGAGGTGGAGGGAAGACTGAGGGCATTTGGGAAAGACGGAGGGAGGAGAGTACCCAGGGACGTTTGATGCCACAGTTTTTTCTTTTTTTAAAATTAAATTTAACTATTTATTTATTTATTTATTTATTTATTTTGAGACTCCGTCACCAGGCGCCAGGCTGGAGTGCAGTGGCGCGACCTCGGCTCACTGCAACCTCCACCGCCCGGGTTCAAGCAATTCTCCTGCCTCAGCCTCCCAAGTAGCTGGGACTACAGGTGCGCGCCACCATGCCCAGCTAATTTTTTTTTGTATTTTTTTAGTAGAGACGGGGTTTCACCATGTTGACCAGGATGGTCTCGATCTCTTGACCTCGTGATCCGCCCACCTCGGCCTCCCAAAGTGCTGGGATTACAGGCGTGAGCCACTGCGCCCGGCCTATTTATTTATTTTTTAAGAGACGAGGTCTTGCTATGTTGCCCAGGCTGGAGTACAGTGGCTATCACAGGTGCGATCCCACTAATGATCAGCATGGGAGTTTTGACCTGCTCCCTTTCCAGCCTGGGCCGGTTCACCCCTCCTTAGGCAACCTGGTGGTCCCCCGCTCCCGGGAGGTCACCATACTGATGCTGAACTTAGTGCGGACACCCGATTGGAATAGCGCACTACAGCGCAGAACTCCTGGGCTCAAGCGATCCTCCCACCTCAGCTTCCGGAGTAGCTGGGACTACAGGCACGCGCCATCGCGCCCAGCGATGCCACAGTTTTTTCAAAGTGGAGCTAAATAAGGTGGGGAGGGGAGGGAAGGGAAAGACCGGAGTGGGTGGGTGTGGTGAATGTGAACCTGGGAAGAATATAAAGTGCAAGACTAGGGAAGTAGGGCGTCAGGGAGAACATTCAGGTCACACCTCCCCTCACCCCACAGTTACAGAGACCAGGGGTCTGAGGTTCCCATAGAGCCTCACAGAACCTGGAGCGCCCAGGAGAAGACCTGGAGCAGGGAATCTCCAGGGAAAAGGGCCAGGGGGAGCACCGGAGCCGGAAACACTCACCGTGCCATTGCGGCTCCCGCTCCAGGGTGGCATTTAGAGTTCTGGGCGAGAGCCGCTATCTTTAGATCCTAGGGACGCCCCCAGCAGCTGCCTCTCCTTATATGGTCGGGAGAACAGCTGAGAGAAAGGGAGAAAGTGACCTAACAGCCAAGGGATCTGCACTCTGGAGATATTCTGGGAGAGCTCAATCCTTGCAGCCCTTCACCCTGGGGTCCTCAGAAATGCACAGACTAGGAACAGACAACCCACCTGCTGGAACCAGGGCAAAGGCTGCCCTAGACGCTACACACTGGGCATGACTTTTCCCCAGTAACATTCACCTGTTTCTCCCAGGCTTAGCGCTCAGTGCCTGATTCACAATAGGCGCTCAATAAAACGTTATTGGCCTGAATTAAATCCCCAAGGAAGCCACGCCCCACGGACTTCGGAACTTCAGGTCCCGCCCACCGCTGTTCCGGGGTTCCAGGCCGCCACACCGTTGCCATGGCAGCGGAGGGGGCGCGGCTGACGTGCAGCGGCGTTTCCGGGAAGATGGCGGCTGTGGAAGCGGCTGCGGAGCGGGTAATGGTGGTGGCGGCTGTTGAGCCAAAGGCGAAAGACGAAGAGGAGGAGGAAGAGGAGCCGCTGCCACTGTGTGAGGCGGTGCGCTGGGCCCCAGTGGGGGCTGTGGCGGAGGCCCGGCCTGGGGCAACTGCGTATTTGGAAGAGGCGGCGGCCGAGGAGCCTGGTGCGGGCCCGGGCTCCCCGCCGGATTCGCCGGACCGGACGCTGCGACGGCTGCGGGCCGAGCGGCGGCGGCTGGACTCGGCGCTGCTGGCGCTGTCCTCGCACTTCGCGCAGGTGCAGTTCCGTTTGCGCCAGGTGGTGCGCGGGGCGCCGGCGGAGCAGCAGCGCCTTCTGCGGGAGCTCGAAGACTTCGCCTTCCGTGGCTGCCCTCACGTCCTGGGTTACGAGGGGCCCGGGGACCCCGCCAGCGATGTAGGCGATGGGCTGCCGGGGAACCGGCCACGGTTGCGGGGCGAGGACCAGGTGAGTGGCTGGAGCCGGGCCGCGAGGAATATGGGAATAGAGGGTCGTGTGGGTGGCGATGCAGACCCGGATGATGGTGCAGGAGGGGGAGAAGCCTCCCCGACTCTGTCATGTAAGTGGGTGGGAGACGAGGAGACTGGAGTGCGGGGCCGGCTGAAGGGCTAGAGGACAGAGGCTTGGGAACCTGAGGGTGAGCGGTGTGCGCGGAAGACGTGGAGAGATGCCGGTGTGTGATGACGTGAGGGACAAAGGAGCGGTGAGCGAAGTGAGTAATTGAGAGGGCGGCAGAGCAACCAGAGCAATGCTGCTCCTACTCACCTTTCCCTCACGTACCTAAGTCTGGAGCACTTTTGCTGCTAGAGGACCCCGACTCTGGAGATTGGGGAAATTGGCAATTGAAAGAAAAGTGAATTGCTTTCCTAAAATCTAAGTCAAGTCTTTACACTTCTCTGGGTGGGAGTTTTGGTTAACAGCAGAATCTCTTAATAACTGAAAGAAACACAACTCTTGATTATATAAATTTCCTAATATTGGAATTTTTAATTTTTTTTAATGAACAAAGTCTCCAAGAAGTTTTTTTTTTTTTTTTTTTTAATGAAGAATTTTTCTTTTCTTTTTTTTTTGAGACAGAGTCTCTCTCTCCGTCACCAGGAGCCAGGTTGGAATGCAGCGGCGAGACCTCGGCTCACTGCAACCTCCGCCTCCCGGGTTCACGCAATTCTCCTGCCTCAGCCTCCCGAGTAGCTGGGACTACAGGCGCGTGCCACCACGCCCAGCTAATTTTTGTATTTTTAGTAGAGACGGGGTTTCCCCATGTTGGCCAGAATGGTCTCGATCTCTTGACCTCGTGATCTGCCCACCTCAGCTTCCCAAAGTGCTGGGATTAAAGGCGTGAGCCACCGCGCCCGGCGGAATTTTTCATTTTTAAGAAACGGGATCTCACTATGTTGCCCAGGCTGATCTCGAACTCCTGGTCTGAAGCCATCCTCCCTCCTCAGCCGCAGGACTACAGGCGTGCGCCACCGTGCAGGCTGTAATGTTGGAATTTTTAAACTCTTCCTCCATCTTGCTTAATCATTAGGTATTCTGAATGAGGTCCTGTGGTAACCCGGACAAGGGCGATTCAGTGTGCCTACCCCAAAAGTAGTGAAACTGTGTATAAGACCCAGGTGAACGTTTCCTTACAAGCTTTGCATCTCTGCAAGTGCACAAACTGCAGGCTTTATTGGAAGTGTTGAGGCCTAGGCCAGAGTGCAGTGGCACAATTTTGACTCACTGCAGCCTCTGTCTCCTGGGCTCAAGCAGTCCTCCTGCCTCAGCCTCCCCAGTATCTGAGACTATAGATGTGTGCCACCATGGACAGTTAATTTTGTTTATTTTTTGTAGAGCTGGGGTTTCACCATGTTGCCCAGGCTGGTCTTGAACTCCTGAGCTCAAACAATCTGCCCTCCTCAGCCTACCAAAGTGCTGGGATTATAGGTGTGAGCCACCATGCCCGGTCCCTTTTCACCTTTTTATTCTTCAAACTACATCCCACACGTGGCTTTCTTCCCACTTACATTGGTTTTAGCCAAGAGGATTTCTCAGCAGCCGGTAATGATTTGTTTATTTTAATCTGAACTGTTCCCAGTACAATCCTGTGTTTACTGTTCCACCCTTCTCCACATACCCACAACTCCTTACACAAGGAGCAGCCACCTCAAACTGGCAGATTTAAGGGCTAGAAAGGAGTCGATAGCACTAAAGGTTCTATGTGATAAGAAACTCTTTCTGTTCATTTTCACCTTCAGAAACAGTAGGCCAACCCCACTTTCCGTGCTGTGTGATTACAGGCGTACAATGTGTCATAGTCAACCCCACTTTCCGTGCTGTGTGATTACAGGCGTACAATGTGTCATAGTCACACATTGCATGCCTGTAGCAACGTCTCATGTAGCTTTTAAATATACACGCATACTATGTACCCATAAAAATTAAAAACTAAAGTTTAAAAAAGTAGACGGCATGCAGTGGCTCGTGACTGTAATCCCAACACTTTGGGAGGCGAAGGCTGGAGGAGAATCACTTGAGCCCGGGAGTTCAAGGCTGCAGTGAGCTATGATCATACCACTGCACTCCAGCCTGAGTGACAGAGCAGGACCAGTGCCATGCACACCAAGGCCTTCAATTCTGAGTCTGCACTGCGCTTAAAAGGGTCATGCTCTGTCAGCACCATGTGGATGGCTGTCAGTAGGCTGTGTTTGGGGATCTCAAAAAAAAAGGAAAAAAGAAACATTGTACCACCTTAAAACAACAAAAACCAAAAAAAAAAGCGCTCAATCTACCTATAAGTTGTAATCTTATATTTATACATTGACAGGCAAACAGGTAGGACCAGAGCAGAGCATATCTTTGAACTGAATCATTACTTCTTACCACTTACTGGTTTTTTCTCTTTTTTTATTATTTTTATTTTTTTTGAGACAAGGTCTCACTCTGTTGCTCAGGCTAGAGTGCAGTGGTATGATCAGGGCTCACTGCAGCCTTGACTCCTAGGCTCAGTAGATCCTCCCACCTCAGTGTCTCAAGTCATTGGGACCACAGGCGAGCACCACCACGCTCAGCTAGCTTTTGTATTTTTTCTAGAGATGGGGTTTCAGCATATTCCCCAAGATGGTCTTGAACTCCTGGGCTCAAGCAGTCCACCTACCTTGGCCACTTAAAGTACTGGATTACAGGCATGAACCACTGTAACCAGCATTTTTTTTTTTTTTTTTTTTTTTTTTTTTGAGACAGTCTCTCACTCTGTCACCCAGGCTGGAGTGCAGTAGCATCTTGACTCGCTGCAACCTCCGCCTCCTGGGTTCAAGTGATTCTCCTGCCTCAGCCTCCGAAGCAACTGGGAATATGAGCACTTGCCACCATGCCCAGCTAATTTTTGTATTTTTAGTAGAGGGAGGGTTTTGCTATGTTGGCCAGGCTGGTCTTAAACTCCTGACCTCAGGTGATCTGCCTGCTTCAGCCTCCCAAAGTGCTGGGATTACAAGCGTGAGGCACGGTGCTCAGCCATAATTTTCCTTTTTTTTTTTTTTTTTTGAGATGGAGTCTCGCTCTGTCTTCCAGGCTGGAGTGCTGTGGCATGATCTTGGTTCACTGCAACCTCCGCCTCTTGGGTTCAAGCGATTCTCTTGCCTCAGCCTCTTGAGTAGCTGGGATTACAGGTGTGCGCCACCACACCCGGTAGCTAATTTTTGTATTTTTAGTGAGACAGGGTTTCACCATGTTGGTCAGGCTGGTCTTGAATTCCTGACCTCGTGATCCGCCTGCCTTGACCTCCCAAAGTGCTGGGATTACAGGCGTGAGCCATTGTGCCGGCCATACTTTTCTTAATTCAGTTCGGTAACAAACATGCAACAGATGCATGTTGAGAGCTTATCTTGTGCCCGACACTGTGCCTGGCATTTGTGGTTCAAAGTCAAAACCTTTGTCTTTAAGAAGTTCGTAGAATAGAAGAGACACAATCCTAAAAAACATGATAAGAGCTAGAATAGAAGTATGTACAAACTCTAGAGGAAATGATTAGTTATGTCTGGGGAAATCAGGAAACCTCTTAAAGGAAAACTAGGCCTTCGCTGAATGGGGAAGGGGGACAGGGTTCTAACAAAATGCAGCAGCGCTTTGAAAGGATTACAGAGGGACTATCTTGAGAAAAGGCTGGCTTTCATGTTGAACAAAGCTAAAGCAAGTGGATTGCTTTTTAAATACTTAAACAGAAAGTTAATTTGTTGTTTTCTCTTTTTTTTTCATTTCTTCTCTCTATTTCTGGAGGGCTTGGTAAGTACCGTTTTTAAGGTTAAATGTAATACCCTGTAGACTTCTAGTTTAAGACGCAGCCTTACCCCTACAAGTGATTTGCTGATTTTGCTTTTCCTTTCTAAGACTCAAGAAAGACAAGGAAGAACCAGTGTTTGAGAATACGTTGGCAAGACTTTACCAACCTGAAGTGTTTTTATTAATTTAAATGCAGAAACTACTGGTGACCAACAGTTGGAAAAGGAGTCACTAGTCAGGGAAACTTACAGATACTTTTCTTTTCTTTCTTTTTTTTTTTGAGACAGAGTCTCGCTCTGTTGCCAGGCACCAGGCTAGAGTGCAGTGGTGCGATCTCAGCTCACTGCAACCTCCACCTCCTGGATTCAAGCAGTTCTGCCTCAGCATCCCAAGTAGCTGGAACTACAGGTGCATGCCACCACACCCAGCTAATTTTTGTATTTTTTTAGTAGAGACGGGGTTTCACCATGTTGGCCAGGATGATCTCAATCTCTTGACCTCATGATCCGCCCGCCTCAGCCTCCTGAAGTGCTGGGATTACAGGCGTGAGCCACCACGCCCGTCCCAGATACTTTTTTAAAAAACATTGTTACCTTCCCACCCTAGTTATGTGGCTTTTGGATTTTTTTTTACTGTCCCAGGCACTTGCCTTTTATTTTTTTGTTTTTGGTTTTGGTTTTTTGAGATAGAGTCTTGCCCTATTGCCATGGCTGGAGTGCAGTGGTGAAAACACGGCTCACTGCAGCCTCAACCTCCTAGACTCAAGCGATCATCTTTTCCCAGTTGCTTGTGTGGCTGGGACCACAGGCACATACCACCATGCCTGGCTAATTTTTTTTTTTTTTTTTTTTGAGACAGGGTCTTTCGAAGCTTGACCTCTTAGGCTTAAGCAATCCTCCCACCTCAGCCAAGTAGCTGGGACTACAGGCATGCAACACCATGCCCAGCTAATTTTTTTTTTTTTTTACTGTCCTTCCTCAAATCCAATTTCCCAAATGCCTAGCTAATTTTTAAAATTTTTTTGTGGAGCTGGGCCTGGTGGCTCACACCTATAATTCCAGCACTTGGGTGGCAAAGGCGGGCAAATCACGAGGTCAGGCGTTCAAAACCAGCCTGGCTAACCTGATGAAACCCTGTCTCACCAGGTGGTAAAGCGTGGTGGCAGGTGCCTATAATCCCAGCTACTTGGAAGGCGGAGGCAGGAGAATCACTTGAACCTGGGAGGTGGAGGTTGCAGTGAGCGAGATCGCGCAGCTGCACTCCGGCCCAGGTGACAGTGCAAGACTCCGTCTCAAAAAAAAAAAAAAAACTGTGGAGATGAGGTCTCACTATGTTGCCCAGGGTGGTCTCAAACTCCTGGGCTCAAGGAATCCTCTTGCCTTGGCCTCCCAGAGTGCTGCGATCACAGGCGTGAGACACCACTCCTGGTGCTTTTGATGCTTTTGATTTTGCAGAAGTGGTCTATCATCCGTCATAGGGGCTTCAGTGAACATTAGGAAAGCTGATTGTGAGTTTTAAAGCCTCTCTTCACACCCTTACCCCAGATTATTTTGCAAAATTTGGCTGCACAAAGTAATCAGGAGTTGTGTTATGGTAACTGACTGCAGAGGATGGTGTGTCTAATTCCTAGGAGGCTATCTTAGCTGAAATAGGTTGTCTCTACCCTAACTAGACCTTTGGGGGGAAAAAAAGGCAGTCTTAACAAAAAACCTCATTATATTCATGTCCTATTTCCAATGAGGGGCAGATAGTTTCTTAAACACCCATTTAACAAATTGCCAAGGATGAAATAATTATTCTTCTTTTGAACTTATCATATGAATTGTGTATTTCATTTGGATTATTGGAAACATCTTATATTTTATTGGTCATTACTAGCTCGAGCAGCATCTTAATGTGCCCTGAGTTCTTCTTTTTCTGTGTAATAGACCCAGTTATCTTCTTGCTTTAGAGTGAGCAGAAAAAACAAGAGCGTCTGGAAACCCAAAGGGAGAAGCAGAAAGAACTGATACTGCAGCTCAAGACCCAGCTAGATGACCTGGAAACGTTTGCCTATCAAGAGGGCAGTTACGACTCCCTGCCACAGTCCGTGGTGTTGGAAAGGCAGCGGGTGAGCAGAACCCAGGGGCACCTCCACCACTGCCCAAGGTTAACTTGTCCCAGCATTCACAGGGCATCTTCTCTCACTTCTTTGGCCCTACTGAGAATCCCTCTGCTGGCCCAAGTAAAAGGGAACTACTATAAGGAGCCATTCTTTGCTCATACATAGAAAAAACAGGTTCCAAAGTTTTGTGATACAATAATTGAGCTCTTTCTTTTTGATGGTTGTAATTAATAATAGAAGTAAGAGTATAACAATAATTTCTTCATTTGAGCACTGAAAAACATTCTACTTGGGCCCATCATACAATGTAATCTAGTTTTTTTCCTACATCTCATCACCTTTTGATAAATATGCCAAGAATCCAGACTAATTTTAATACTGTGTTTATGTAAGACCTGGGTAGACAGGTAAATATCTCCTGGTAAAGACAGAGTTACAACACATTTACAACCTCCTCTGCATGTTTCTCTAGCCCTGTGCTGTGGCTGTTTTTCTAGCTGAGCTGGAGTTTATGTTACCTTTTTTTTTTTTTTTGAGACAAAGTCTTGCTTTGTCGCCCAGGCTGGAGTACAGTGGTGCAATCTTGGCTCACTGCAACCTCCACCTCAGGTTCACGCGATTCTCCTGCCTCAGCCTCCCAAGTAGCTAGGATTACAGGCACCCACCACCATGCCTAGCTAATTTTTGTATTTTTAGTAGAGACGGAGTTTCACCATGTTGGCCAGGCTGGTCTCGAGCTCCTGACCTCAAAATTCTCTGCTTGCCTTGGCCTCCCAAAGTGCTGAGATTACAGGTGTGAGCCACTGTACCTGACCTGTTATCAGAATTTTAAATTGTTCCTAATAATGTCACTAGGATATTTTGGCTATAATACACCTTGATAT
>PVKV010034865.1:0-17238 GCA_004027835.1 Alouatta palliata | reverse complement strand
GGCCATAAAACTCCTCCTGGAGAGGGGAATTATGGTAGGTTTACACTCTGTCTCCTTCCTGGGAGTAAATCCTGGAAGAGGAAATTTATGGCACCCTCATTTGTCACAGTTTCTGCTTTTAATTATGAAAGGGAAGTATGGAGAAGGCTTCTTCCTGCATTCATTGAATATCAGATGTCTTCAGCTTAAAATCATCTTTATACCAACTGTGGAGTTTTGAATGAGTCCTCACAAAAGCAACAGATCAGAAGGAATTTCTACATAAACAGATGCAGGAATCCAGCTGTCCTCTATTAAACAACAAGATTTACAAAAATATACAAGAGTACCACTTTTGCTCACTAATTTTTTTGTCTGAGAAAATAGTTAACTTCATCAAAATGTTATTTATATTAACTGGGTTTATTGCTAATGCTAAATGAATGAAGAGATTTATTTTTTAAATTTGCAATTTTAGTTTCTAATATGGTAAATATCAATAGATGAAACCCTACATAATCACCTTAATCTTTTTTTTTTTTTTTTGAGACAGAGTTTTGCTTTTGTTGCCCAGGCTGGAGTACAGTGGCGTGATCTCGGCTCACTGCAACCTCCTCCTCTCAGTTTTAAGTAATTCTCCTGCCTCAGCCTCCTGAGTAGCTGGGATTACAGGCATGCGCCACCACACCCAGCTACTTTTTGTATTTTTAGTGGAAATGGGGTTTTACCACAGTGGCCAGGCTGGTCTCGAACTCCTGATCTCAGGTGATCCATCCACTTAGGCCTCCCAAAATGCTGGGATTACAGGTGTGAGTCACCACACCTGGCCCTTAGTCATTTTTTTTTTTTTTTACAGTATAAAGGGGTCCTGAGACCAAAAAGTTTGACTTCTGGTAACTTTCTCTTTATGGTCCCAAAGTAAACTGCTTTACTTCCTGGTATTACATCTATTTTCCAGGCTGGATGAGGGAGGAGGAATTCTGGAGAAATGAGCCATGGCTATATCAGGAAAGCAAAATGTTTTTCCAGAAAACCTCTGGTTAATTTCTTTCAGAAGAACTTTTTACATACTTAATATATTTCCTTAACTTCAAAGCAATGTAGGAAAGTGAGAACTTGTAGCTGTGTTTGTTGCTACTCAGGGCGAAGTCAGGGTTCTTTTGGTGGGGACAAAGGGAGATGGGTATTGAGTATGCAGTTAGCAATGTTCATTGCCCACATATTTTGTTTGTTTTTTTAATGACTGGTCCTGGTCAGAGTTACAGGAAAACCCCACATAATGAAGTCCTGTTGTTTGACTGTTTTATACAGAATCTCAAAAACTTGCTTAGGCATCTCACCTCATTGTCTGCTTGATAATTTTTGGCTTCTAATTTCCAGGGTGTGTTTGGTCTATGTGAGTTCTATGCCTTGGCTCTACCCCCAAGGTACATTCTGTTGGAGCCACATGTGGACTTGCAAAACATCACTGACAGTACTGATTAAATTGTACATGTCCCTTATTCTTCAGCAGAGCTTCTCTTTACCTTTGTGATCTGGTAACTTCTTACATTAAGAAAAATTTGTTGAATCATACCCTCAGACTCAGTCTTTCCCAATCTGTATCAATGTGTTTCTGATTGATTTATTTTTATTAACTCAATTGGGGGCTCACAGCCATCTTTTACATAGAAATTTACTTTTAAAATAGTCATTATTTGCTTTTTAAAACAGGACTCATAACAGTAGTATGCCTGTAGTCTCAGCTGTTTGGGAGGCTGAAGTGGGAGGATCATTTGAGCCCAGGAATTAAAGACTGTAGTACGATATGATGGTACCTGTAAAGAGCCACTGCCCTCGAGCCTGGGCAACATGACAAAACCTTGTCTTCAAACAAACAAACAAAACTTACAGCCTTTATTGATTTTTCTGGTTCAGGATTTGGAATGAAAACTTACACCTCAAACTGTGGTCTGGGGACAGCAGCATGGGAGTCACCTGGGAGCATATTGAAAATGCAGAATTCTCAATCCACCCTAGAGCTAACAAACCACAATCTACATTTTAGCAAGATCCGTAAATGATTAGGTGCCCAGAGTTGGAGAAGCACTGGCTAAAGGAGAAAACAAACGAAAAGAAGGCATGAAGCTGTGTTCTGAGAAGCTCTCATGTTTAATGTAGATGAAAAGAGCCCACCAGAGAGATGGGGAGATGAAAGCCAGGAAAGTATGTGACATCTCTTAGTACCTTCTCTGAGGAAGGAAGGAAAGATGCAGTGAGGCTTCCATCTCTCCTGAGGTCACAAGATGGTGGTACCCAGTAAGCAGTGACTACAAATGTTGAAGAGCTGTAAATAATTTGCCAAGGTTTTTATTACTTGGGCATTGAAGCTTAGTTTGGGCTTGAACTGGAACCTTTTTCTCTTTGGTATGCCTAATTCCAGTTGTCTTTACATTGATGCTTGGCAAACTTTCTCATTCAGAACCAAGATACCATTATGACTATAGAGGAGAGTGGTGTCACCCTTCCACCTTGATATACTTTTATATGTATGCTTTTTTTTTTATGTCATTCTTAAGCTTTTCCCTTGTTTGTAAATTTCTCACCAAAACAGTGTTTCAGAGCAGTTCAATGGTAATACATGTTGAGTGTCCCTAATCCAAAACCTGAAATCCAGCATGCTTCAAAATCTGGAACTTTGGAATACCAGCATGACACTCAAAGGAAATGCTCATTGTCACCTTTCAAATTTTGAATTCTCAGATTTGAGATGCTTGATCAGCAAGTATAATGCAAATATTCCAAAGTCCATAGAACTCAGAAATATGAAACACTTCTGGCCGGAAGCATTTCAAATAAGAGATTCTCTATATTATCATTGGCACATGGTTAGGAATTGAATTTTTGTCCCTATTCTGTGCTTCACAACAGTTGTTTCCACATAGTAGTTACTTAGTAAATAAGTGTGGGATTTGCTTTCTGAAAAATCTCTCTGTTGTTGTCCTGAACTTTATATTTTTCTGTTAAGTCCAAATAAATGGTCATTTAAATAGCATTGTTTATTGGGGGAAAATAAAAGATGGTCTGCTAGAAGTAAATTGTTAAGGTCCTACCAGATAGTGGAGAAGCAACCCTAAATATTGGTGGTTTCAGGCTTTAAAACACTTGTGTTTTCCGGGGCTTGTTATTTGTTTGGTTTTACCAATGTAAAATATGAATTGTTTTAATAAGAAAACAAAAGGAAAGCTTGCATTGTCAAATTTATTTATTAAAGGGTAAGGAACAACTTTAGCTCTCAATTTGGGTTTATAGCGTTAGCTTAGCAGGTAGGTCTCCCTCCCCCAATATCCATTCTCTGTGGAATAATTAATGTCAAAAAGATCTGAGGATATGATTTATTGCTTCTCTTAGTACTTGTGAACTTCTCTGTAGATTTCCAGATGGTGTCAAACTACCCATTCCTTGTGAGATAGTAATTATGTGGCAGTGATCATAACTGGCTTTTTATACAGATAATCCAAGGCCTGTGATGTCTTTGTTTTAATTTAGTAGACTCTACTAAAATTTAGTCGTAAGTCACCAATAGCTTGGCCTTAAAATTGGAACTCACAGCAGTGCCCTGTGTTTAACCCATAAATACATTCCTGACTAATGAATAAAACCCAGATGGTTGTAGATTACTTGTTCTCTGGACAGAGGACTTCCATTCCCAGTGAATGAATGTGTGAATAGCATGATTGAATGAAATTGCTGTTAAACTTGGTCTTTTAGAAACATTCTTTCGTGACATTCTCCCAACACTTTGAGCACACTTTAAAATTTACTAATTGACTGTCTTAAGATGAAGAAACAGTCAGGTATGGTGACTCATGCCTGTAATTCCATTCCTTTGAGAAACTCAGATGGGAGAATTAATTGAGGCTAGGAGTTCAAGACCAGCCCAGGCAGCATAGCAAGACCCTGTCTCTACAAAAAATGCTTAGTCAGACGTGGTGGCACATGCCTGTAGTCCTGCTACTCAGGAGGCTGAGGCGGGAGGATCACTTGAGCCCGGGAGGTTGAGGGTGCAGTGAGCCATGATTGTGCCACTGCACTCCAGCCTGGGTGACGGTGAGCCCTCTCGCCACAAAAAATACTTAGTTGGACATATTGACACGTGTCTGTAGTCCCCGCTCCTCTGGAGGCTGAGGCAGGAGGGTCACTTGAGCCCAAGAGGTCAAGGCTGCAGTGAGCCATGATTATGCCATTGCACTCCAACCTGGGTGACAGAGCACGGAGATACAAGTAAGATCATCTCTTCCTTAGGCCATATATATATTTGTTTTTTTTTGTTTTTTGTTTTTTCCTTACTCATTTGGGTTTAGAGCAAGAATAAGTGGATCCAGGAAAATGACTTTATTTTTAAAAATCAAATTTATGTTTGGAATGTTCACTTTTTTTTTTTTTTTTTTTTTTAAAGAAAGTCATAGCATGGAAGATGATCATAGTTGTTTGGTAGGGTTGCCATAACAAAGTGCCATACACATATACACATAAACACAAAGTTTGTGGCTTTTAAACAACAGAAATTTATTTTCTCATAGTCTGGAGTTTGGAAGTCCAAGATCAGGGTGGCAGCAGGGCTGGTTTCTCCTTGGCTTCTAGATGGCCATCTTCTCCCTCTGTGTTCACATTGTCTTTCATCTGTGTGTGTCTGTGTCATGATCTCTTACAAGGACACTACCCTATTGGATTAGAGTTCACCCTAATGACCTCATGTAAATTTAATTACATCTCTAAAGACCCTATTCCAAATAGTTATATTCTGAGGAACAGGTAGTTTAGGACATTAACAACTAAATTTTCACGGAAGGGAGAAGAATATACAGTTTAACCTGTAACAGTTGTGTGTCAGGGAGGTCAATGCAAAGGCAAAAGGGCCAGGTGGGACCTTATTCTTCAAGAATTCTAGTTGAGAAATGAGAATTTAAACTAAAGCATTAACAATAAAAATGAAAATAAGTTGTGATTAAGAGGCATTAAGGAGCAAGAATTTGATAGAAGACTATGTGACTGAAGGTGGAAGGGCACCAGAGGAAGGCGGCTGGCTTGGCTCCCAGATTTCCCTGCACCAGGAGGAGAAATTGGCTTGAAGGAGATGTGAGCTGTGTGATGTCCCTGTTGAATATTCAGCACTTTGTTAGCCAGACACCCCAGGGCTGGTCAACTGTCCCATTTTTCTTTGCTTTTTCGCAGTGGCTCTTCATAATGTGGACTGTGTCACGTACAACTGAGCATGTAGCCTCTCTACTTGAAATGTATCCTAAGAAATTTATCACCATCTGAACTTCCACTGAAATGTGACTTAATACACTTATTACCATCTTATTTTGACAGTGAATTCCAAACTCTTTTTTCCTGATAATAAAAAGTTAAATCCTTAAGGACAGGGACTGTTGTTTTATTCATTTGCCCAAATCTCCAATATTTTCTGATTGGATACACACATCTAGTATATAGTAGGCTGTGCTTAGAAATTCTAGTTCAGGGAATAATTTGTCAGTAGGGTTGTCATGATCAATTACTTGTTCTTTGCGTATTTTAATCAAAGATGCATACTTAAAACCTGTTTGATTTTCTTGCAGAATGAGAAGACTTTGGGACGTTCCATGAGTCATTCAAGCAACATTTCTAAGGTAGAGTGCCACTGAAAAGTGTTATTACCTTGAGGCTTTTGTGTTCTTGTGCCTTACATGTGTTTATACTCTTTTTCTGAATAGACATTAAAGTTCTTGATACACTTCTGTAATCTGTTCTGGGACCAGAAGAGGTGTGTGGCAGTTACGTTTTTCTAGAAGGGCGATTTTGAGTGTGTGTTGGGGGAAGTGACTTCTAGAAGAAAACTCCATTTTTTCCAGAAAACCATATACTTTAAGGCAGAAGAAATCTTAAGCACAAGAGAGTCTGTTGGTACAATTAGGAATGTGTTGGACTGAAAGTAACAAAAAGCTAACTGTGGTGACTTAAATAATTATGGATTTATATGGTTCAGATGGCAAGGTATCTGGAGGTAGGTGGTCTAGGGCTGAGTTGCTCACAGATGTTGCCAGGGACCTAGGCAGGCTCTTTCCTCTCTGTGCTGCCTCCTACTTGCACATGGTCTCACAATGAGAGCTGGATCTTCAGGCGCTGTGGTTGTGGCCTTCACAGGAATTAGAGGAATGTCAGGGATTAAGGGTCTCTTAGCTGAGAGTCACCATTTTCAGCAGGAAGGCAAAAGCTTTCCCAGAAGTCCCACCTGGCCGCCTGAAATCTGCTTACATCTCCCTGGCCAGAACTGGATCACAGCCCACCTCTAGCTGGAAAGCAGCTAGGAAAAGGAAGGCTTGGGAAGTGAATCAGCCATCCAGTGGCATCTGCTCACCTGTGGTGTTGTCACTTTAGTCTACCAGGAGCACTCTGGCTGCTAGGGAATGACCCAGGAACCAGGCGAGTGTATTTGATGCAATGAGTTTGCTCCCAGGCAGTGCTTCTCTCTCAGCCTAGACATTGACTCTGACCAACCCCTTGACTGTACAGTTATGCCCATGAAAATTTTTTGCAAGGGTAGCTCTTTTCCCTGTGTTTTTGGTATATGGCCAAACATGACATAGATCCAGTTGGGAGGATTTGAACAAGTGACAAAACCTGTCTGCTGTCTCGAGCCTCCAAGATACTCTGAAATAAACAGTTACATTATATGCCATTTTAATGTGCTAACTCAACATATGTTTCCATTCAGGTCACCTTATTTTTTGAAACTAAAAGTAAACTCTAGCAAAACTTCGTAAGACATTAATTTGTCTCTTCTTAGGCCTATTTTTAATCTAATTATATTATTCTACTTAATTTTGCATTAAAAATATGAATGCCTTTCACAAAATATTTTTTCTCATCCAACCTCCATTTCTTTTCTTTTGCTGTCCCTTCAGCCAGGAATTCTACAGTGCTAAAACTGCAGTGGTAAACCATTACTGTCCAATTTTGCCCTACCACCTTTCAAAGGAGCTGATCAGTGTCTAAGCATGGAGAAAAGTGAGAAGGTGCAGCTGCAGATGGCCTGTTTTCTTAAGTTGAATTAAACGTTTTAAAAAACACTCAGTATCACATGTTGCCTTCCCCTAGTAGCTAGTAGCCAAGGGCAGTTCTGAAGGAGAACATCATCCTGTGCCTTAAATATGTACTTGTTCGTTCATGGATTTCAGTCATATTTTATTTAAAGGAAACTTCTTCCTATAGTTTAAAAAACTGCAAACCACCAGCTTAAAGTATCTAGAGGAAAGGATATGGTCTTGGCTTGGGTTGTGGGTATTTTGAGCTGCTTTGTAAGGATTTTGGAGTTAACGTGGATGATGGTTTACTAGCCATGTGATTTTGAAAAAGGAAACTTCTCGCAGCTTTAATTTGCTTGTCAGTAAAAGTAGGGTAATAATACCACCTTAAGGGTTGTTCTGAGTTTTGGGATTAATGTTTGAATGGAACCATGGGGCGGCTCACGCATTACACTGAGCCAGCAAACCTGAGTCTTGCCAAAAACTTTTGTTGAATCCTGGTGATCTTTGGTTGATTTGGCCAGGGAAGTTCTTTTAATTGTAGCTTTATTATTTATTGCTGAATAATGGAGAATCATATAGTTTCTATTTTTTTCTTCTTGCACATATTTTTATTGTGTTCTCTTTGTGACTGGACACTTACTGTTGCAGTGAGTTCTGGGATACTTAGTAGGGTCACTGGAGAGAATCTGAGTGAAGTGAGCCTTTAGAACATCTGATTACTCACAGAACTTCCTGGTGAACCTGTCAGCATGAAATTTTGTTGCAAAGCGTACCCCTTTGTAACTTAGATAGTAAGCATGCTGTATAAGATGGTTAGGCATGAGCCAGTTCAGTGGGACTGGGGGAGTAGGGCCCCCTGGGGAAGATAACTTTTTGAGAAGACAGTTTTTTATTGGAGTATTTATTAAACGAACCTGCTGTTTCAAGCCAGTTTTAGGTCATGACATGTAAAATCGTATCTTCAGTGTAGCAGACATACTCTTGAGATTAAAGAAGGCCACAACATGGATGTGTTTTATGCTAACTGAAATCGCCACTGTCTCTGTGGAGAGTCTTTGTCTGCTGACTGTTAGCCCCCAGCTAAAGTCAGCATATTAGCCAGTCACTGCATTCTGCTTTATGCTTATGCAGTTCACCTCTTGCTAGCATAAGTTTAGAGCTTGAAAAGAGGTAAAAATAAAACTTTAATCCTGCCACCTAGTATTCCATCTAGATTTTGTTACAAAGTATTTCTGTGTATTGGAAGTATATGACTTTAAAAACCAGACTCCATTTTCAAAGAAGGAAGCAGGTAGGTTGGATGGGGTGTTTTAAAAGAAGCATATGGGAATATTTAAGCAATTACAATGGCAGAGTCTTTACCCAATACTTATTTTGTATTGATAGAATAATGTTAATGGATATCATTTGTTGAGCCTCTGTTACAAGGGCAGGATTTCATGAAATTTGTCTCCTCCAGCTAACGTCCTGAGGGGTCCAAAGTCACCTTTTCCTTTTATTTTTCAAGATCACGCTTATTGCTGCCTGAGTTTTCATGAAGTTTTTCTGTTGAAATTTCACCCCACATGTAACTTCCATGAGTGTAAGAACCATGCTTTGTTTATCCTTAAATCTGCAGAGCCAGTGATGGAATGGAGCCCTGGAAGTTGTCAGTACATGTTGAGTGAATGTTTGCATGGTGTTCCCTTAGACAGTTGATACCCAGCCCATTGTTCCTCTTCATCATCCTAGCCACTTCCCAGGTCCAGACCTCCTAAACTTCTGCAGTAGCTTCTCAACAATTTGTCCCAAACCATCTAGCACCCAGCAGCCAGTAAATAGAATCCTAATGCTTCTCTTTTTCAATTCTTCAGTGTTTCTGATTATACTACCTTGAGCTGTCAGATCTAAGGTGACCTGGCCCTGGCCACTTGGAGCCTGATCCTGTGCAATGTCCCCTTGGTCATGATGATCTAGGGTATGGTGACCACCTTGACGATTCTCAAGCCAAATTCCTACCTGCTCACATTTGCATGTGCTGTTCTGTCTAAAAGGCCTCTCCCAGTCTTACCCCTTTTTTGCATGAATGGCTAAAATTCCTAACTAACTTCTTCGTCAGTTCTTGGCTGCTTTAGAGGCATTTACTCTTGACACCCTCCCCTTAATCTAAATTTCATTTCACCCATTTGGGTTTTGTATTCTTTTTCTTTATAGCGCCTATCACAGTTTGTAATGATAGCAGTTTGTAGAAAATCTTATATTTTTAGAAGCAGCAGAATGGGAAAAAATCTGTTTAATTGGCTGAATCCCTGGAGAAGTCTGAGGTAGTTTGAGTCCCATAGGTGACACACTTAGACAAAGACGGGCACTGGAATGCAGCCCCCATGAAACCCCCATGCATCTTGCCCAGACCTTCACCTCACCGCAGGGTCCTTGACCATGTGGGCAAGCTGAGCCATCCCGGAGGATATTCCCCACATCTCCCATCCACACTCAATCCTCACCCTGTGTACTTCCCTTGCTGCTGTTTGTTTAATCATTTTCTAAAGAACTAACTCAAAGTTTTATATCATTGTGTAGTATCTGAAATCACATTTGATTGGTTTTCTTTTTTTAGTTTATTTGTACGTATTTATGGAGTACCTCTGATATTTTGTTACATGCATATACTATCCCTCACTATGAATATTTATCATGTTTGTGTCGGGAACATTTTAAATCCTCTCTTGTTATTTTGAAGTATATCATATATTGCTAACTGTAGTCACCCTACTCAGTTATTGAACATTAGAATTTATTATGAGTATCTAACTGTATTTTTGTACCCATTAACCAACCTTTTTTTATCCCCCTTTTCCCTCCATGCACACCCTCCCCAGCCTCTGGTAGCTGTAATTCTACTTTCTACCTCCATGAAATCCAATTTTTTTAGCTCCCACATGTAAGTGAGAACATGTAATATTTGTCTTTCTGTGTGTGGCTTATTTTACTTAACATAATGACCTCCATCGATACTGCTGCAAATGACGTGATTTCATTCTTTTTGTATGGCTGAATGGTATTTCACTGTATATATGTGTCACCAATTCTTTACTCATTTGTCCATTGATGGACACTTAAGTTGATTCCGTATCTATTGTGAATAGTGCTACAGTAACCATTGGAGTACAGATATCTCTTTGATAATACTGGTTTATTTTCCTCTGGGGAAAATACTCTGCAGTGAGATTACTGGATTATATAGTAGTTCTATTTTTAGTTTTGTAACAAATTCCCCTACTATTTTTATACTGGCTGTACTGATTTACATTCCCACCAACAATATATGAGAGTTTCCTTTTGTTTGCGTCCTCACCAACATCTGTTATTCCCTGCTGATTAGTTTTTCATACAGTTGTTGGGCATTTATATGTCTTTTTTTTTTTTTTTTTTTGAGAAATGTCTACTCATGTCCTTTGCCCACTTTTTAATGTGATTGTTTGTGTTTTTAATGTTTTTTGAGTTTCTTACATATTCTGTCTATTAGCCCCTTGTTCAGTGGGTTGTTTGCACATACTTTCTCCCATTCAAGAGGTTGTGTCTTTATTTTGTTGATTGTTTCCTATGCCACACAAAAGCTTTTCAGTTTAACATAGTCCCATTTGTCTATTTTTGGTTTTGTTGCCTATGCTTTTGAGGGCTTAGCCGTAAAATCATTGCCTAGACCATTGTCCTAAATTGCAAACCCTGTGTTTTCTTCTAACAGATTTAGAGTTTCAGGTCTTATGTTTGAATGTTTAATCCATCTTGAGTTGATTTTTGTATGTGATGAGAGAGAGGGCTTCAGTTTCATTTCTTTTTTCTGCATAAGGATCTCTCATTTTCCCAGCACCATTTGTTGAGAGGGTGTCCTTTCCCTAATGCATGTTGGGTTGGTGCTTTTGTTGAAAATCAATTGGCAGTAAATACATGGATTTATTTCTGTGTTGTTGATTCTTTTCCACTGTTCTGTGTATCTGTTTGTTGTTGTTGTTTGTTTTTTGAGACAGAATCTCACTCTGCACTATCTCAGCTCACTGCAACCTCTGCCTCCTGGGTTCAAGCAATTCTCATGCCTCAGCCTCCTGATTAGCTATGATTATAAGTACATACCACCAGGCCCAGCTAATTTTTGTATTTTTAGTAGAGATGGGGTTTCACCTGTTGACCAGGCTGGTCTTGAACTTCTGATCTCAGGTGATCCACCTTCCTTGGCCTCCCAAAGTGCTGGGATTACAGGTATGAGCCACCGCTCCTGGCCTGTATCTGTTTTTATAACAATACCTTGCTTATTTTGGTTTTTATAGCCTTGTAATATACTTTAAAGTCAGGTAGTGTGAAACCTTCAGCTTTGTTTTTTTTATTAGGATTATTTTGGTTATTTGTGCTCTTTTTTGGTTCCATATGGTTTTAGGATTGTTTTTTCTATTTCTTTGTAAAATGACATTGACATTTTGTTAGCGATTGCATTAAATCTATAGATTGCTTTGGGCATTTTAGTCATTTTAATGACATTCTTCTTGTCCGTGAACATGGGATATATCTTTCAATTTGTTCGTGTCCTCTTCAGCTTCTTTCATTAGTAGTTTACCTTGCAAGGTCTTTTACCTCTTTGATTAAATTTATTTCTAGGTATTTTATTTTTCATTGCTATTTAAAAAGGGATTGCCTTTTTGATTTCTTTCTTAGCTAGTTCATTATTGGTATATAGAAACACTACCAATTTTGATATGTTGATTTTTGTATTCTATAACTTTTCTGAATTTATGAGATCTGTTGGAACCTTTAGGTTTTTCTAGGTATAAAATCATATCATCTGCAAAAAGGGACAAATTGACTTACTTGTTTCCAATTTGAATGCCTTTTATTTCTTTCTGTTGGCTAATTGCTCTGACTAGGACTTCCAGTACTGTGTTGAACAGGAGTGGTGAAAGTGGGTATAATAGTCTGTTTTCATGTTGCTCATAAACACATACCCGAGACTGGGTAATTTTTAAAGAAAAAGAGATTTAATAGATTCATAGTTCTGTGTGGCTGGGGAGGCCTTACAATCATGGCAGAAGGCAAAAGCCATGTCTTACATGGCATCAGACAAGGGAGAAATGAGAAAACCAAGTGAAAAGCGTTTTCCTTATAAAACCATCAGATATCATGAAACTTATTCCTGAGAACAGTATGGGGGAAACTGTGCCTATGATTCAATTATCTTCTACTGAGTTCCTCCCACAACATGTGGGAATTATGGGAGCCACAATTCAAGATGAGATTTGGGTGAGGACACAGCCAAACCATACAGTGGGCATTCTTGTCTTGTACCAGTTCTTAGAGGGACAGCTTTCTTTTACCTTTCCCCCATTCAGGTTTATATTAGCTGTGGGTTTGTTATATATGGCCTTTATTAATATTGCAGTATTTCTTTGCCTAGTTTGTTGAGAGTTTCCATCATGAAGGAATGTTGAATTTTGCCAAACACTTTTTCTGCTTCTAATGAGATAATCATATGGTTTTACCCTACATTCTGTTTATGTGATGTTATCACATCTATTCATTTGCATATGTTGAAAGACCCTTGCTTCCTTGAGATAATTGTGGTGTAGTCTTTTTGATGTGCAATTGGATTTGCTTTCCTAGTATTTTGTTAAGGATTTTTGCATTTATGCCCATCAGGGATATTGGCCTGTACTTTTATTTTTTGTTGTGTCCTTGTCTGGTTTTGGTGTCAGCATAATGCTGGTTTAGTAGAATGAGTTAAGGAGAATTCTCTCTTCTTCAATTTTTTGGAATAGTTTGAGAAGAATTGTTGTTGTTCTTGGAAAGTTTGGTAGAATTTGGCAGTGAAGCCATCCAATTCTGGACTTTTCTTTGTTAAGATATTTTTATTACTCTTTAAGTCTCATTACTTCTTATTGGTCTGTCCAAGTTTTCTGTTTCTTCCTGATTCGCTCGTGGTAGGTTATGTGTTTATCCATTTCCTCTAGGTTTTCCAGTTTGGTAGCATATAGTTGTTTGTATTAGTCTCTGATGATATTTTATATTTCTGTGATATCGTTTGTAATGGATCCTTTTTCATTTCAGACTTTATTTAGGTCTTCTCTTTTTTTTTCTTGGTTAGTCTAGCTAGTGATCTGTCAATTTTAGCTTTTCAGAAAATCAATTTTTTTCATTGCTCCTTTTGTATTATGAGCCTGTATTTAGTTTAGTTCTCCTCTAATCTTTATTATTTCTTTCCTTTTACTAATTTTGGGTTTGGTTTTTTTATTGGATTTCTAGATCCTTGAGGGGCATCTTTAGATTCTTTGTTTGAAATCTTTCCGCTTTTTTCATGTAGGTGTTTATTGCTGTGGGACTTCTCTGTTAGCACTGCTTTTGCTGTGTCCTATAGGTTTTGCTATGAGCGAGACTTCATCTCAAAAATAATGATAATAATGATTTGTCACCTGCTTGTGAAGTCCAGTACTTTAGGGGGACAGTGAAAGGCATCTTCAGTGGCTGGGGGTGATGGCTCTCATGGCACCCCATTGCAGGTGCCTGTAACCACAAGATTATGTTGGCTGTGGCTGTTCATGTGAGGACTTTGGCCTAAAATCCTTTAGAGGCAGATTGAAATTCCCTGAGGAGGCTTGAACCCACTCTGTTTAGCTAGAATTTCCTTATACCAGGAATTGGCCTAGGCCAGGCTAATCATAGGGGCTGGACTTTCTGGAGCCTCTCTTGATGCCTCTCAGGGGAGGACTGTGGTACAAAAAGGGCGGTACATAGACACCATGTTACTTTACCCTTAGGGAAGCCTTCTCATTCAACCCTGGGAATTGAACTTGGTCCAGGTGACACAATTTCTTGAGCAAGTTCATGATTGGCAGCACTTACCGCAGGGAGAAGGCAGTGGAAGCCCGTAGCATGGGTACCTCTCCTACAGCCCCCTAGCCAGCCTGGCTCTGTAGGCTCTGGCAGTTGCCCAAGGGTGGTACCCTGCAGACTGCGATATGTATCTCCTGCTAATCAAATAATCCTGGGTAGAATCAGACTGGACATGTTTAATGAGCACTTAAAATGATTGCTCTATTGCTTGGCAAGCACATCTCAATGAATTTCAGCACTGACCCTCACAGGCCTCCTGAATATTTTCTGGTTATTGTTGCCATTAGACAGGGATGAGATACAGCAAAATGTCGCATGTCAGACGGACATGCCTTACAAGGAATTCTTGCTGACCCACTTTTACTATGCAAGGGCAGACCTGGATGTGGTTGTCAAGACCAGGGTTTGCTTCTTTCTGTTTCTGAATCCAGAGTTGACCAGTGACACACTGAGGTTACCCAGACTTCGTGGGTTATAAATATGGTAGAATGTGCTTTCTTACTTTATACTGAAGAAAACAGCTGTCCCAAAACAGGATACTTACTCCTAAGTGACACAAACAAGAGAATGAATTGGAGGAGTTGCAGGGGATCAGATGGCCCCAGCACCACGGAGCCTTGCTTGAGTCCTGACAGAGCACCGAGGCAGTGTTTCTGTTCAGCTCTTTTGCAAAGTTTAACCGACTGTCTTTGCAGTATTTTTTCTTCTGACTGGTTACAGTTTAGTTTTTGGCTGAAGTTTGGTTCAGTTTCCTGAAGGTGAAAGGGGGGCAGCCTTAAAACAATTTCCCAGTAATACTAAGATTATTTGCATTTTTCACTCTTACTCTCCCATGAGCATACAGAAGCTAAACAACATGGAAGGTAGCATCTTCCTTAGCTGGTGGAATATGTTCCTGTGTTTTAAGATGTTCTAATAAAGCAAAGATGGAGAGATGGAATCTGTGTAAACAAGAGCTCTTTGGGGGCCCTAAGTAATTTTTAAGAGTATAAGGAGGTCCTTTGGCCAACACGCTTGAGAATCTCTGTTGTAGAGGCGGAGTCTCCCCAGAGGGTAGCTGTTTAGTTCATTCAGCAAATGTTATTTAAATATCTACTGTGTACGAGGCCAATCAGCAAAAGCTTCTAAGTTAACATATCCCAGAAACATCTTCTCATAAACATTTATAGGTGCAACAAAAGTAATGAACAGGGTACAAGGATATGATAAAAGGGATGAAAAGCCCTTTCTGAGGAGAAACCTGAAGAGAGGCCAGTCATGCTGGGTTGGGATGTGGGAGTGTTCCTGGGAGGAGGAGCAGGGATGGGAAAGGCCATTGGTTGCTGGGCAGAGCAGAGGGCCCAGGCCCGAGAGGAGGTGAGGGTCATGTTTCCTGCCCACCATGTTTTCATCAGTAGTGTGCTCCAGGGCTCAGGGTTCATTCACCCTTAGAGCTCTGTACATCTTGGGCCAGGGCTGACCAGATGAGTAGCCTGAGCAGAAATTGTTTTCTTCTCAGGTGGGTGGACGGTGGTCACCTTGGTTGGAATGAGGCGTTTTGTAGCAGACATGAGAACTGCAGGTTTACTCTCGACGTCATCAAGACTCAGGAGTAGTAGTCACACGGAAGTCTTGCTCTGCACAGGAGGTGTGCCTGGAGTGGTATGTGCTGCATTTCTGCATCTCCCCTGACTTTATTTGATCCTGGTAGCAGTCCTGTAGATTGTTGACCTCATTTTTTAAATGATTAAATTCCTGCTTGGTATTGTGCTCGGTGGACTGGCCCCAGAACACAGAGGGAAGATTTTGGGGTCAAAAGCCAGTACTTTGGCCAGTGCCCCAAAATTCTCTCAAAGGAAATCTTGTATTGCCTCTGGGCAATGAAATGTATTTTGACTATATTTGAAAAGTTTAATATTTAAAGAAAATCAACAGTATTAAAGGGTCCTTTTGAGTGATAAATAACTCACAAACACAGCCCTTTTCACCGTGTTATTTTTTGTGATTTTGGACCTTTTTTATGTGGTGACATCTGTAGTTTCTGGGACTGTGAAGCCACCTTTGCCCAGAAATCATTGTCTTCAGTGTAATTTATTGAAAACAGATTATGTTTGCAAGATCCCCAACTGCAGCATGGAGGAAGACAGCCCTGAAAAAGTCTCTTCAGCTGTGGCCTTCTGTCCCCTCCACCAGCGCTGTAATATATGCCCCTCATTGTTCTGGGGATTTATCGCTACTCAAGTAGTTCAAACTTCCTTTAAAAGGCCACTATAGAAAAGAATTCCATGGTAATACTACTTGCTAAGCAATGCTAATAAGAGTCATTTATAATGGAAATCATTTTAGCATTCAGTAGTTTTTATTGTACGTGCTCCTCTGTGAATCCTGTATTGTACATACTTAATTTTTTAATGGTCAGTTTTAATTAATTGCCTTTGTGAAAGCTTGTTCTTGGCACAGCCCTGCATAAGAGCCAACATGCATTTATCAGAGCAAGCCTCAGAAAAGCCACAGAATGGCCTCTTTTCCTTTAATTGTGGCTTATTTTGAGGTTGAACACAACTGGGTATTTATTGATTGAAAGCAGACTTTCTCATAATGAAGCTTTGGTTTGACAGAGTAACTTCTGTGCTAAGCGGAAAGTTTGGTAAGACTAATCTCGTTGTGCACATTGCAGTATATAAACACCAAGTGAGAAAACTTTATTTGGCTTTGTCGTATGAAGTCAGGCCTGCTGAGTTGGCAGTTACGAGCAGATTCCTATCTCTTAGTTTGGAAGTGGGAAGGCAATAACCGCTAGCAACCTCATGAGCAGGAAACACAAATAAAGAAGAATTGGTGAGCATGATTTTGAAAATGCCTCCCAAAATGTCTCTGCAGTTGCGTAGAACCTGTGAATGCATTGCTATTATTACTCCTATGATTATGTTGTGTTGTGTAGCACAGTTGACGTTTAAGGGAGATTATTTAGGGTTATAGATATGGGCCCAGTGGAATCCCGTGAGTGCTTAAAAAGCAGAGAACATTCTCTGACTGGTGGCAGAAGGGGAAGTCAGAGAGATTAATAGCACAAGTGGGCTTTGAAGATGGGAGAGGGTCATGTGACTGCAGATGCATGCAATCTTCAAGCTGCAAGAAGTTGTGTTCTGCCAACAAGCTGAGAGAACGTGTGAACACTTTCCTCCCGGGCCCTCCAGGAAGGAAGGAGACTGACCAGAGCAGAGAATCCCAGCATGCGCGCGTTGACTTCTAGTCCATGGGAGCTGTGAAGTGATTATATTTGAGTAGTTTTAAGCCACTAAGTTTCTGGTGATTGTTTACATTACAACAGACATCTCATATGGGTGGCAAATGCTTTCCATGTTGTGACAAT
>PVKV010034864.1:0-10782 GCA_004027835.1 Alouatta palliata | reverse complement strand
ATAGATTCTTCAATTCAGAATTTTATGAACCAAAAGATAGATCCTCTGGGGATGGGAATGGGTAGACTACCTGTTCTCAGGGCTTCCACTAGCCCAGACACGCATCCTAAGTATTTAAGCCATATAGGTTCCCCAACTTTAACTTTCTGTGAGGAAATCCTACAGACCACACTAACTATAGAAAAAGTCTTTCTGTTCCTTCTGTCTGCCACAAATAACCGTATAGCCTTTCCCACCCTGCCCAGTTGGCATTACTATAATCTTTCTTCTGTACTCTTATTCCATTTTGCTAATACCTCCCTTACAGCATCTAATCCATTCCTCTTTGTGTTGCAATTAGGTGTATACATGTTTGCCTTCAACTAGACTTTAAACTTCTTTTTTTTTTTTTTTTGAGACGGAGTTTCGCTCTTGTTACCCAGGCTGGGGTACAGTGGCACAATCTTGGCTCACTGCAACCTCCGCCTCCTGGGTTCAAGCAATTCTGTCTCAGCCTCCCGAGTAGCTGGGACTACAGGCGCACGCCACCAGGCCCAGCTAAATTTTTTGTATTTTTAGTAGAGATGGGGTTTCACCATGTTGTCCAGGATGGTCTCGATCTCTTGACCTCATGATCCGCCCTCCTCGGCCTCCCAAAGTGCTAGGATTACAGGCTTGATCCACCGCGCCCGGCCAAGATTTCTTAATCAAAGATCACTAATAAGCCTTGTTTGAAAAAGAAAACCCTACCATGGAACAAAAAGCACAAGACCAGAAGTCAGAAGAGTTGGTTTTCTTCCTATGCTGCTACTGACTATGTTGCCTTCGCCAAGACACTTCAGCTTTCTGGGCTCCAGTTTCCTTACTTATAAACTTTGGAGGTTTCATACTTGATAATCCGAAGGTTCTACCCAATTCTTAAAATCCTGTGATCCTGTGAATTTATTACAAATAGCATTCATTCTGTGTGTGTGTGTGTGTGTGAGAGAGAGAGAGAGAGAGAGAGAGAGAGAGAGAGAGAGAGAAAGAGAGAACATCTCCCTCTGTCACCCACACTGGAGCACAGTAGCAGCCTCGATCATCCTGGGCTAAGTTGATCCTCCCACCTCAGCCCCTGAAGTAGCTGGGATCACAGGCACGCACCATCATGCCCAGCTAATTTTGCGCTTTTTGTAGAGATGGGGTTTCATCATGTTGCCCAGGCTGGTCTTGAACCCCTGGGATAATTGGTCCACCTACCTTAGCCTCCCCAAGTGCTGAGATGTAGGCATGAGCCACCATGCCCAACTTATTTTTTTAATTAAGTTGGACCTTTCACTGGAAAAAGCAATATGTGCAAATGGTGATTTAAAAGTGGCCACAAATTCTTTGCAGCTCCTTCCAGTAAGAAGTGCAGTCTAGTTTTTCCAATCCTTGAATCAGGGCTGGCCTTGTGACTTTCTTTGACAAACAGAATGTGGCAGAAGTGTTGTGTGAGCTCTTCTGGAGTCTAGGCTTCAGGAAGCCTTGCAGTGTCTGCTCTTGCTCTCTTTGAACACTGGCATCACACAAAGATGCCCAGGTTAACCTGCAGAAGACAGATGTCTCAGGTGACAGCCAGCATCAACAGCTAGACTTTTAAGTGAGGCCACTGCAGACCATTCAGCTGTGGCTAGTCATCAGATGACTGTAGCCACATGAGTGCCTCCAGGTAAGCACAGGAGAAGTGACTGGCTGAGTCCAACTCTAATTTCTGACCCTTAGATTTGTAACCAAATAAAGTATTAGTTCAGCCAGGCGCGGTGGCTCACGCCTGTAATTCCAGTACTTTGGCAGGCCGAGCCGGGCAGACCATGAGGTCAGAAGTTTGAGACCAGCCTGACCAACATAGTGAAACCCCGTCTCTACTAAAAATACAAAAATTAGCCAGGCATTTGTGGCGTGCACCTGTAATCCCAGCTACTTGGGAGGCTGAGGCAGGAGAATCACTTGAACCTGGGAGGCGGAGGTTGTAGTGAGCCAAGATTGTGCTACTGCACTCTAGCCTGGGTGGTAGAGTGAGACTCTGTCTCAAAAAAAAAAAAAAAAAAAAAAAAAACAAATTAGTTTAGCCAGTAAGTTTTGAGATGATTTGTTACAAAGCAATAAATAACTGGCACAATATATCTGGTTAAAAATTTTCTTCAGGCTGGGCACAGTGGCTCACACCTGTAATCCAGTACTTCGGGAGGCCAGGATTTCAAGACTAGCCTAACCAACATAGCAAAAACCCACCACTACTCAAAATACAAAAGTTAGCTGGCATAGTGGTACACACCTATAGTACCATCTACTCAGGAGGCTGAGGCACGAGAATCCTTTGAGCCTGGGAGACAGAGGTTGCAGTGAGACAACATCTCATCATTACACTGTAGCCTGGGAGACAGAGTGAGACTGTCTCAAAAAAAAAGAAACTCAAAACAAGTAAAAATATGTCTTCTTTCCTTCCCCAAACCTCAGTTCTCACCTCCAGAGAAAACAGCCCTCACAATAGAAGCATGTTGTATACATTGCTTTGCTTCTTGCTAAAGTCCCTTGATATGGAACTTACTGCACATCAGTCATATCAACATAAATGGCCTCAGAGTATTCTTTTATATGGATATAGCATAATTTATTTAATCAAGCCCTTCAGATGGGAATTTAGGTTGTTTCTGCTTTTTTTATATGTATAAACATTGATGCAACGATCACCTTTGCACATATACATCTATGCATACATGTAAGCACATCCATGGGAGGCGGGAATCAAGGATGGTGCTCGCCCACAAAGATCTCTAGAGACTCTGCTGCAAAAAACAAACTTCTATCCAACAACCAGAACTAGCGGGCAGTCCTGTGATCTGGCCAATATCAATGAGGGTGATCCCTACCCAAGGCAACTTACATTTTTTGCTTAGCTTTTGTTTCCCAGCCAAAGTCACTCTTTGCTGTCCCCAGTGCTGTACGTTTCTCCTGGTTCATCACAGCAGGCTTCTGATCTTTTGCCAAAAGCTGCAATTGCCAGATCCTTTGCCTAGATGTCTATCCTACGCCAGAGTCTACCCCAGCTTTCTGACAATGATCACAAACCTGATCACTGCCTTTCACTAATGGGAACTTGCCCCCTAACGAGAGAGCTACCAATCAGGTTAATGCTGATAAAAATAATGCCTAGCTTTCTCTGAGTTGTATTCTTAGTAGAAGGCGTGGTTTTACTTCTGTCTTCCCTCTCCACTCCAGTTCTGACTCTTTTGTGTTCTCTAGAGCCCTTCCTCTGATTATAATTTCTCAGCTTTCACTCTTCATCATTTTGGAGCAGGCTTGACTCTCCACAAATGCCTGAAGGAAGGAATCAACTCAGAGAGAGCACGAGACCGTTAGACACTGGTTGAAGGTGCACATCAGCCCTCCTTAATCAAAGTCTCTCTCAAATGGTCTCCTTAGAGAAGGATATCCTTTCTTACTTTCCAAAAATAACAAAACCCCCAATTACGAGAAGCCCAGTTTCCAAGGCACTCAATCACTCTGCCTTGGCCTGCTGAGTGCAAATGACGCTTAGACATGGGACCAGGACTTTCCCACAGCCCTTCCTCCCAGATGAAGGGCACCCGCAGTTACATGGTTGGAGGTTCTGCACCTCAGCACAACCTGCTTATGCTTTCAGTAATAAGGGACTGACCTATCTATAAAACAAATCAGAATGGAAAGTGAGATACTCTCCTTCCCTCCCTTGCAGCTAGAGGTGGCCATTCTGTCCAAGTTCTGTTCAAGATTTGTGGGGGAAGTCAGCTGGCAGGGTGCTTGTGAATGCTTTTGCTTTCCTGACAAAAGGAATGAATGCAGCGTGGGTCTGTCTTTTAAACTCCTAACCCTTCTTCCTCCATTAGCTATGAAAGCAATACGTGGAGCTATGACAGTTGTCTTGCAACCATCGGCGAGAAATTAGTTTCCTATTGCCAAATTATCACAAACTTAATGGCTTAAAACACAAATAGATTATATGTTAATTCTGGAGGTCAGAACCTCTCCACCTTCTAAAAGCTGTCTGCTTTCCTTGGCTCATGGTTCCTTCCTTCATCTTCAAAGCTAGCACCACAGTATTTCAAGTCTTTCTCTTTGTCTGACCTCTGCTTCTTTTTTAAAAAAATCAATTAATTAATTTTATTTATTTATTTATTTATTGAAATGGAGTTTCGCTCTTGTCACCCAGGCTGGAGTACAGTGGTGCGATCTTGGCTCACCACAACCTCTGCCTCCTGGTTTCAAGTGATTCTCCTGCCTCAGCCTCCCAAGTAGCTGGAATTACAGGCATGCGCCACCACACCTGGCTAATTTTGTGTTTTTAGTAGAGATAGGGTTTCTCCATGTTGGTCAGGTTGGTCTCGAACTCCTGACCTCGGGTAATCCACCCGCCTTGGCATGAGCCACTGCGCCTGGCCTATTTATTTATTTTTAATTAGAGATGGGGTTTTGCCATGTTGCGCAGGCTGGTCTCCAACTCCTGGCACAAGTTATCCACCTGTCTTAGCCTCCCCAAAGTGCTAGGATTACAGGTGTGAGCCACCACTCTCCCAACCCTCAATATCCTTAACTCAATCACATCTACAAAGTCTTTTTTGGCATGTAAGGTAATATATTAATAGATTCTGGGCATTAGAATGTGGATATTTTGGGGGGCCATTATTCTACATACCACGAGTAATATGCATAACGTGTAACATGCATCCAAAAGCCAAAAATGGTGAAACATAAAGATGGGAAGGGCCCAGATTCTTTTTCTTTTTTATATTTGTGAGTCAGGGTCTCACTCTGCCACCTATTCTGGAATGCAATGGCACAATCATGGCTAACTACACTCTCACCTCCCGGGCTCAAGCGATCCCCTTGTCTCAGCCTCCTGAGTAGTTTGCACCACAGGCACACATAACTCGCTAAGCTAATTTGTTTCGTTTTATTTTTTTGGGGGATAGAGATTGGTTTTTACTATGTTCCCTAGGCTGGTCTTGAACTCCTGAACTTGAACAATCCTCCCTCCTCAGCCTCCCAAAGTGCTGAAATTACAGACACCTGGTCCCCCTTTTTTTTTTTTTTTTTTTTTTGAGATGTGGTCTCACTCTGTCACCCAGCTCCACTTCACGAATTCAAAGGATTCTCCTGCCTCAGCCTCCGAACTAGCTGGGATTACAGGCCTATACCGCCATACCCAGCTAATTTTTGTATTTTTAGTAGAGACAGGGTTTTACCATGTTGGCTAGGCTGGTCTCAAACTCCTGAGCTCAGGTGATACACCCACCTCAGGCTCCCAAAGTGCTGGGATTACAGATGTGAGTCACCACACCCAGCCCCCAGATTCTTAGTGACATTACAGAATCAAAGTACCAGCTCTGGATTGCCTATCTCTAAGTAATTAAATGTCTTCATTGCATAAGTCACTAGTAAACAGGTTTTCATTGACCTGCACCTGAACACATTCTAACTGGTCATTGTTTTTATTGTACAAGATTTCAAAGTGTTGGATTAAATGAGATCATGTTTGGAAAATGTTATGTATGCTTCCATGATATTAAATTCCCTGAAAGCACCATACTATTTTGCTTTCAAGCCATTGTTTTTCTTTCCTGCATTGTTTTCCTTTCTGCCCTTTCTCACACGCTGCCCGCATTTCTGGCTAACTCATATTAATCATTTCTGTCTCTCTGCAGATGTCTCTCCCTGCCTGCCCAGAAACCTACCTACACTCACCAAAGTTCTGGCTATGTAGCCTGTGTTAGTGTTTCCATGGCAGCTTGACCCTCCTGATCACATCGTCTTTACCTATCTGTAAGCTTCTTGGAGACAGAGACTGTTTGTCTTACTTTTGCCTGAATTCAGATGTTAACGGAAATTATTAGGAATCAGTTTCCCTCTTTTGCTCAACTCTGCTTTTTTCTCTCTTGGCTTTACTCCTGAGCACATTCCTCCCACATGGGACGAGATGGCCACCAGGAGCTTCAGGCTTATCTTTTACCAACTTGGCAAGCTTGAGGGAAAGACAATGTTCTTTTCATATTAGATAGAGAAAAACATGTGGCCTGACCCTCACTAGCCTCAATTGGGCCAGGTGTGGGCCGCGTGTCACCCCTTAGGGTGGCGCTATGGAGTCAGCCCCGAGAATCAAAACAACTGAGAATGAGAAAGAAGTTTTACAAAGGAAAATGGAGGCTTTATGACTAGAAAATGCACAAATAGATGCTGGACAGGCCAGGCTTGGTGCTCACATCTGGAATCCTAGTGCATTGGAAGGCCAAGGCAGGAGATAACTTGAGCCCAGGAGTTTGAGACAAGCCTGGGCAACATAGTGAGATCCTGTCTTTACAAAAAAAGTTTTAAAAGTTAGCTTGGGCCGGGTGCGGTGGCTCACACCTGTAATCCCAGCACTTTGGGAGGCCGAGGTGGGCGGATTACCTGAGGTCAGGAATTCGAGACCAGCCTGACCAACATGGAGAAACCCCGTCTCTACTAAAAGCATAAAAAATTAGCTGGACATGGTGGTGCATGCCTGTAATCCCCGCTACTCAGGAGGCTGAGGCAAGAGAATCACTTAAACCTGGGAGGCAGAGGTTGCTGTGAGCTGAGATCACGCCATTGCACTCCAGTCTGGGCAACAAGAGCAAAACTTTGTCTTAAAAAAAAAAAATTAGTTGACATGATGGTTGATGGTGCATGCCTCTAGTCCTAGCTACTTGGGAAGCTGAGGCTAGAGGATTGCCTCAGCCTAAGAGTTCGAGGATGCAATGAGCTATGATTACCCTACTGCATTGTAGCTGGGTAGCAGATAGAGACCTTGTCTCAAAAAAATAGGCTAAACTTACACTAGCTTTTGGGTAGGCAAAACAACTGATGAGCACTAGAGAAGGAGATATATACATAGACACCTTTTCTTAGGCATTTAATATGCTCCAGGCACCAAGCTAAGCCATTTTTCTTCATTCGGAAAAAAAAAAAACCTACTGAGAACCTATTACAGGTTAGGCATGAGAACAAGGAAGATATGGTCCCTGTTCCCACAGGACTCAAAATTCAAAGAGAATTTCTAATTATGCTTCAAAACCATATGAGATATGTATTTTGTTTATTCCTACCTAGTAGACTTTAAAAACAAAATGACATGTAGCATAGAATACTTAAGTGAGTCGCTCAAAGGCACATGGTAATGGGTAGCAGAGCTAGAACCCAACATTATCGGAGAGGTTAGCCTCATTTAACACATACCCTACAGGTACAGATGAGACAGGTGACAGGGGACAGCATTTTCCCACGACCTACAGGACCAAGGCTATCCCAGGGAGTGCTGAAGACCCAGACAGGGCATTGAATCAAGTTAAAATAAATATCATGGACAGGTAACGAAGTACATACGTGAAAGAAGGAAGAGAGACCCCTGTATCTTGCAGCAGTAGAGGAGAATTTGGAGACCAGTTATACATATCATTTGTAGCACAAATGAATCCTCAGCCTCCCTCTTTTCCCCTGTCCTCATCCCCTCTTCTTCTCCTTAGTCATTAAGTTACAGAACCCAAGAGCTAGATGATTTAGGAAGTACCTAGCCAAAACCTCTTGGTAACCCAAATGACAGCCAAGGTCTCCCTGCCTCTTAAGACCTGTGGGATTGACTCAATCTCCCACTCTAACTCCTGTGGAAAACCCAGTACCCTTCTCAGTCTCTCTGTAAAGTCCTAGGGGATTCTCACGGCAGTTGCTTCTGGCTCCAATTACTTTGTCTTCTGAGTTCTTCATCTTTAGTCTATATTGCTGCTTCTCTTTCATCTCAGCCTTGTCATCAATTCAAACATGTAACTCAACCCTTTTATATACAGATGAATATATTAATCTCTTATGCCTCATTTTATACTGAGGAGAAAAATTAAGGAGCAGAGAAGTTACCAGACATGCCCAAGCTGGCAAGTGGCAGGGCTGAGCCAAGAAGTCAGATCTTCTTTCTGCTTCATCATTCTTCCCAGTCATCAGCTACACCTTTGTGGAGGAGAAGAAACTTAGCCATTCTTTAGCCAATGACTGCAATTCTAAGAGTTTTCCCCAGGTCTTTAATACTTATTAATTAATAATCTGTTTTAGTCAGCTTTGCCTGCCTTAACAAAATACCATAGGCTGGATGCTGAAACAACAAAAATTAATTTTCTCACTGTGCTGGAGGCCAAAAGTCCCAGATCGGTGTTCAGCAAGGTTGGACCTTGGCGAGAGCTCTCTTCCTGGCTGCCTGCTCACTGTGTCCTCACATGGCCTTTCCTTACTGGATGCAGAGAGGGAGAGAGAGAGAGAGAAAGAGAGAGAGAGAGAGGAAGAGAGAGAGAGAGAGGAAGAGAGAGAGAGAGGGAGTGTGTGTGTTCCTCTTCTTATAAGGCCACCAGTCTTATCACATTAAGACCTCACTCTTATTACCTTTAATTATCTCATAAAGATGTTATTTTTCTAATACCATCACTTTGGAAGCTGGAACTGGGAAGAAGCAATTCAGTTCATAGGACAGTCCTATTAAAAGTTGTGGGGGAGGGGGTACAATGTGTCATGTTAGAAAATATTCTCACCCACCTTCTCAATTCTTAGTGAGGTTTTAATTAGGGAAATAATGAACTGTGGATGAATGGTTAGGTTTCATTAGTAAGGCAAAAAACTTGCAAATTGGCCGGGTGCAGTGGCTCACTCCTGTAATCCCAGCACTTTGGGAGGCCGAGGCAGGCAGATCACTTGGGGTCAGGAGTTGGAGACCAGTCTGGCCCACATGGTGAAACCCCATCTCTACTGAAAATACAAAAATTAGCTGGGCATGGTGGTGTGTACCTGTAATCCCAGCTACTTGGGAGGCTGAGGCAGGACAATCGCTTGAACCAGGAGGTGGAGGTTGTAGTGAGCTGAGATTATGCCACTGCTCTTCAGCCTGGGTGACAAAGCAAGACACCATATCAAACAAAACAAAACAAAACAGAAACAAAACTTGCAAATCACCTAACAGTCTTTGAGTGCCTACTACGTGCCGGACACCATTATAAGCACCTTACATGCATTAACTAATTTCACCCTCACAACCATCTTATTATGCAGATACTATTTTAACTCCCATTTTGCAGGTGAAAAATGGAACTAGTTTAACATCACACAGCTAATAAGGGGCAAGTTTAGGATTCAAACCCAAATAGTCTGGCTCCTGAGCCTATGCTCTTAGCTATAATTCCATGTTGCTTATATTTATTATAGTTACTTCCGGTTCTCTGGGGCAAATAAACATGGTTACACAAAACAAATGGAAAGTAGTATGCATAAATTATCCTTTACATAGTTTACTCATATAAAGTGCTTAGAATAATAATTTTAAATTAAAAATAAAAAAAATAGGAACAAATAGGTTGGGCAACATGGTGAGACCTCACCTCTATAAAAAATTTAACAATTAGCCTGGCGTACCTGTAGACCTAGCTACTCAGAGGCCAAGAGGAAGGATTGCTTGAACCTGGGAGTTCACGACCAGCCTTAGCAAAATAATGAGAACCTGTATCTACAAAAAATAAAATTAAAAATTAGCTGGATGTGATGGCACATGCCTGTAGTCCCAGCTACTCAGGTGGCTGAAATGGGAGGATTGCTTGAGTCCTGAAGGTCGAGGCTACAGTGAGCTGTGATTGCATCACTGTACTCCAGCCTAGCCAACAGAGCAAGACTCTATCTCGAAAATAAAAAGGGAACAATTGAAAATTATAGTCAAGTCAGCAAGTGCCGCTCCTAAAAGTTTTGAAAGTTCCAGCTATTTATGTCATATGTAGTGGGGACACTGAAAGGTTGCCAAACTTTGCATTTATTAGAATATTGAATTCTTAATATAACATAACAATACTGCATTTATTTTACAAATATCATATAATTGGAAACAGAAGAACCCTCCCAAGTAGGGTGACCAACTGTTTGCCTGGGACTTTCTTTCAGTCCTGAGAATTTCTATCTTCTCTGAAACCAGAAATAACTCTATCAGACATGTTTTTCATTTGTTTTTGTTTGTTTATTTGTTCTTGAGACAGTCTTGCTCTGTTGCTCAGGCTGGAGTGCAGTGGCATAATCTTGGCTCACTTCAACCTCCACCTCCTGGGTTAAAACGATTCTCCTGCCTCGGCCACCCAAGTAGCTGGGACTAAAGACACGTGACACCATGCAGGGCTAATGTTTTGCATTTTTAGTAGAGATGGAGTTTCGCCATGTTGGCCAGGCTGGTCTTGAACTCCTGACCTCAGGTAATCTGCCCGCCTCGGTCTCCCAAAGTGCTGGGATTTTAGGTGTTTGCTTGCTTGTGGCCAGGAGTTTGAGATTACAGTGAGTGGCACTTGTGTCACTGCAAACTAAGCAGAGACTTTCCTCTATGAATTTCTGCTAAAACAAATAATACTAGCTGAATATTTGTTATATTTTATAATAATACTACTACCTCACCAGGGGCAGTGACTCACACCTGTAATCCTAGCACTTTGGGAGGCCAAGGTGGGCAGATCACAAGGTCAGGAGATCGAGACAATCCTGGCTAACATGGTGAAACCCCATTTCTACTAAAACTACAAAAAATTGAGGCCGGGTGCGGTGGCTCAAGCCTGTAATCCCAGCACTTTGGGAGGCCGAGGCGGGTGGATCACGAGGTCAAGAGATCGAGACCATCCTGGTCAACGTGGTGAAACCCCGTCTCTACTAAAAATACAAAAATTAGCTGGGCATGGTGGCACGTGTCTGTAGTCCCAGCTACTCGGGAGGCTGAGGCAGGAGAATTGC
>PVKV010034863.1:0-17249 GCA_004027835.1 Alouatta palliata | reverse complement strand
ATGGTGTCAAGAGCCTGGACACCACAGCCGGGGTCGAGATCCCACCAGTATCAGATTCTATTCCATTGCTCAAATCATGAAACATGGAGTGGTGAGTTCTCCTTTGGAGACCATAAAGCACACATTCTGTGGCATGGTATCCAGTTAGACCACTGGAAGACATGGCAAAATATTGAAAATGAGGGATTAGGTGACAGTGTAGCAACGGCTGAATACTAAATACTTGATGCAGGCCCATTCCCTGGATACTCACAGGGAGACGCATTGTCCAGGTCATAGTGGAGAAATATTTTCCGGGTATCTGACCAGGCTCTGTGGAATGAACTGGCACCATCCTGCAGATATGAGCACCTGAAGGGGTTCTTCCTGCCCACTGTACAAACAATCAATTCATGGAGACCATGAGATTGCACTAAAGAGTTTAATTGACACAGGCCAGCCATGACATGTGGGAGACAGAGTTATTAATCAAGTCAATCTTACTGAAGGCTCAGAGGTAAGGGGTTATTCAAAAATAGTTTGGTGTGGAGGGGGCTAGGGTTTGGGTGGTGCTGATTGTAGGGGATGAAATCTCAGGGCTGTGGAAAATGGCCCGCTTGCACTGAGTCAGCTTCTGGGTGAGGCCTGAGGGACTGGTTGATTTTAGGGCCAAATGGTGACATCCAGTCTTCAGAAAATCAAAAGTCTGGAAAGATATCTCAAGTGGCCAATCTTAGGTTCTACAATAGTGATGTTCTTCCCAGTAGTAAGTGGGGAAGCTGCAAATGTTGTGACCTCTGGAATAATGGCTAGTAATTATCTACTGAGGCAAACATCTTAGTAGAATTCAGGCCCCTTTCATCCTCCTAACTTGGTGGTCTTTCATTAACTTCACAGGGTTAATTTCATTTTGGAGAAGTTATCATTTAAATCAGTCTTTTTGGCTGTTCCCCACCTTTTTGCCATCAGGGACTGGTTTCATGGAAGACAATTTTTCCATGGAAGGGAGTTGGTGATGGTTTCCAGATGAAACAGTTCCACTTCAGGTCATCAGGCTTTAGTTAGAGTCATATAAGGAGCATGCAACCTAGATCATTTCCATGCACACTTCTCAATAGGGTTTAAGCCCCTGTAAGAATCTGATGCTGATGCTGATCTGACAAGAGGCAGAGCTCAGGTAGTAATGCTTGAAAGCCTGCAGCTCACCTCCTGCTGTCCTGCTGGGTTTCTAACAGTCCCAGGGACTAGTACCTGTCTGTGGCCCTGGGTGTTGGAGACACCTGAATTAAATTATAAACTCAATTTTTACCAAAAGTAGCTTGGGAGAAAATGCACAGGAAGGAGCGAAGTCAGCTAGCCTCTGAGGCTAGAACCAAGATGGAGTCAGTCACGTCAGATTTCTCTTATTGTCATAATTTTGCAAAGCAGTTTCAGAGGGACTACACTGGACACTTGTTAAAAGCATGAGACAGATTTTAATGTATGTACTACAGTTGACAAGAGAGACCAGCAGAGAACTGAGCTCAACTCTCTTTCAATTGGCCATTTAAGTTTCGTAGTAAAAGACTGGTTAATGATGACAGTGCATCGTAAAACCTTCAGAAGGAAACAAGAATTGTGGACCACTTGGATTTTCTTTTTTGCGTGTGGCAGTTTTAATTCATTAGTTTTTAAAATCAGTACTTTTTAATGGAAACAACTTGACCAAAAATTTGTGGCAGAATTTTGAGACCCACTAAAAAAGTTTAATGAGAAAAAACAAGCAAGAAAAGGTAAAGCTTTGTAGCCAACCGGCAAAATAATAAAGTCAGTGGATGGAAAATTACTAAGAGGACCTTGATTAACTGTCAAAGGTGGTTGGGAAAATTCTTGCCAAACTAGACTCAACAGGATTCTTTTCCAAACCTGGACTTGGCAGGCCAGGAACTAACAGAGAAAAGGGCTCAGAGGAAACTGACTGAGGTTTGGTCACAGATGGTGTCCTTGTCAGCTCTACATCGAAGCTTATGCAAATGAAGGAAGGTCAACAAAATGAAAAAAAAAAAAAAAATCAAAGGCTATTTATTGTGAGCTCACTGTAGCAAAGAGTTAGCCACTGTAACTTGTGTTTTAGCAGAGACTTGAAGGCAACAAGAAGAGTGGCAAAGTTTTTTAAAAAGAAAGCCTTCAGGTATGCTTGGGCTAGAGGCTGTCAGCATAGTAAGCCTGTAGATAGATGAAGAACAGAAAAATATTTTACCCCAGAATATATTTCTTTGGCATATTCCAAGGTGGCTGTCAGAGAGCCAGCAAACAGAAGGAACCCTGAAAAGCTGTCATTGTGTGTGTGTGTGTGTGTGTGTGTGTGTGTGTGTGTGTGTGTGATGGAGTTTCACTCTTGTTGCACAGGATGGAGTGCAATGGTGCAATCTCCGCTCACTGCAACCTCCACCTCCCAGGTTCAAGCGATTCTCCTGGCTCAGCCTTCTGAGTAGCTGGGATTACAGGCATGTGCCACCATGCAGAGCTAATTTTGTATTTTTAGTAGAGACAGGGTTTCTCCATGTTGGTCAGATTGGTCTCAAACTCCTGACCCCTGGTGATCCACCCACCTTGGCCTCCCAAAATGATGGGATTACAGGCGTGAGCCACGCTCCCAGCAAAAATTCTTTTGTAGGGGAAATTTACACCTACAGAGAATCTGTATTAATCCAGCCTCCTCTTGTCAGGATTGAGAAATAAAATAAGCTTTAAGCCCTACAGTTGGACTCCCTCTTGGCTGACTGGACCACAGAGAAACCATGAAAACTGAGTTTCTGGCTATGACAGGATCAGAGGCTGCATGTCACACATGCCCCCTTAAAGAACCTCCGTCACTAACTGCCATTATGAGGCAGGAGAACAGCAGAAGGAATTGGAAGTTGGATAAAAGGCAGAATGAGTAAGAGCAGCAACAAGCAAGGTGAAGGGGTGGGTGGGCAAGAAGCAAGCTCAGAGGCAGAAGCTGAGCAGCCAAAGCAAAAAGTAAGATTTAAAAAGCAAGCAATGCCAGGCCCAGGGGCTCACACCTGTAATCCCAGCACTTTGGGAAATGGAGGCAGGCAGATCCCCTGAGGTCAGGAGTTCAAAACCAGCCTGGCCAACATGGTGAAACCTCATGTCTACTAAAAACACAAAAAATTAGCTGGGTGTAGTGGTACATGACTGTACTCCCAGCTACTGAGGAAGCTGAGACAGAATTGCTTGAACCTGGGAGATGGAAGTTGCAGTGAGCCGAGGTAGAAACACTGCACTCCAGATGGGGTGACAGAGGAAGACTCTGTCTCAAAAAAAAAAAAAAAAAAGGAAGCAGAGACCCCATGGCTGGTGAGATCCAAACCAGTAAAGGGGCAGCTCCTCAGAGACAGGCATGTATATTAGACAGGAAATTACCCTTAACATGACCCCCTATGGTGATCAGCTCATTCAGGCTCATACATACGGACTGCATACATGCATGTACTTAAAATTATGGGACGGAGGCAATGTGCAAGTGCACAAGGGCCAAAGTAAGTAAGCAATCTACCTGTCAGTCAAAATGTAAACACTGGCTAAAGATGAGCCATCCTTGTGAAGAGAATGAAAAAAACACACATAAAAAGGCCCGATGTACACCAAACTAATACTGATCTCATCTCCCAGAGGTCAGGCCACTCTCCCCTCTCTGAGAGTTTTACTGTGCTTGGTCAATTAAGCTTTGCTTTGCTGCTTTGTGTGTTACATACAATTCTTTGTTTGAGAAACCAAGAAAGTGGAACTGCATGGCACCATCTGGTAACAATTAGGCTTGTTTCTCCTATGGGTTAACAAACCAGTCCTTTGGAAAGACCTGCTTCGCCACTGTTACCAACTAACAGCCTGAAGCTTTCCCTCCCTTTTGTGGTTTGGTAAAACAAGCAACCGGCATTCCCTCCCGATAAGAGACCACCGACCTAGGAATGATTCCGGCCAGCCTACAGAGGATGTACAGTGAGGGTTTTCATGTCCTCTGCTTCAGCTTTAGGTGTCAGAAGGCCACAAATGCCAGTCTCAGAGCATTGCTCATGCCACCATTTTATGAACATGGGTCCCGTGGAAAGGCACGAAGCTCAATTGCACATCTGCACATTTTTCCTTTTATAGATATTCGTATTGTAATATTATTTGGTACTGCTCCCGTGAAAGAGACATTTGCAGAATGTACTCAAATGAGAAGCATTATATAAACTCTATAATGTCTCATTGGTGTATCCAGGTCTCTACACTACAGAAATATCAAATCCAGGCATATCCTGGGGATAATACTGGCCTCCTACTGCTAAAAACGGAAAATCTAGAGGCACATAAATGACTCGTTTAAGCGAGTAACAGACTGAATTAGAATTTTATCACAGCAGAAGTGGGTTCTTAGCTCTCTGTTTCAAGATTCCTGAGTTGCACAGGTGTAAGTCTGGCATTTCAGAAGCTATCTGGTTAAGAATCTGGTCGGGGAGGTGGGCTGGGCTTTGACATGTATCAGTCATAAATTAGTGGCTTAGTACTTCGTAAACATAAAATCTTCCCCACTTATCTAGTGATTGACAATTCATGAATGCTTTAAAAGTTCCAATCTAGCGTCCCTGGGTGGGCTCGAACCACCAACCTTTCGGTTAACAGCCGAACGCGCTAACCGATTGCGCCACAGAGACAGGTGCCGCTGTCTCTACTGGGCACTATAGGTAGGGCGCACTCACTAAACTTCGTCTGTCTAGTCCATCCTCAGAGCCCGGCAGGACGACTGAGCAAGGCCTTGGAAAACCGGAGAGATTAGAGCGGTCACGTTGGACACCCGCGCGTTGGGAGATCCTGGAGCCAGAGGACAGATGAATAACCTTCGCCCAGCCTGCCCCTCGCCTGTTTCAGAAGCCCCCGGAATCTCCCTGGTTCGACCCCGCCTGATCCCCCTAGAGGCCCAAGGGAAGCTGAATGCCCGGCGGGCTCCCGGGATGGCTCTTCCCATTCTTTGCGCCGCCTTCACCCAGTGACGGATCCTGTGCCCACCCTGCCCAGTCGCTTTCGGGGCGCTGCGGAGCTTCTGCTGCTATCTTTGGATCCCGTGTCTGGAACGGGGGCTGCACCAGGACAGGGATGTGGGTGAAGGTCGCTCGTGGGTCCCCTGTGGGGAGCAGGGTCTGGCACTCAGCAGGGCGTAAGACTAGGACTTGTCGAATGAATCTATGGTCGCCTTTAGCTTTTAGCTCTTTGAAGAGCCTTGAGAATGGAAATCATGAGGGATTTTTCCATGGGGAAGTTATTTTCACAAAGGGTTTATTTAGATTGATTTCTCCGCGCCCCGCGGGCGGCCACAGGCACTCTGCTGGGCGGCGGTGGGGTCGTGGCGGGAGGGCGGGAGCCGGGGAAGGGAAAAACAAAAGCAGAAAAAGAAGCCGGGGAGCGGTGGCCCAGACTTCCAGACCTCCTAAAAGTCTCCTGCAGAGGCACAGGCGGGATCTTCTGGAAGTGAGAATTGCTTGTTTGGTTTTGGGGGGATGTTTCTGTTTTTGTTTTGCTTTGTTTTAATTGTAGCCGAATGAGGAAACGGAGAGAGAACCTGAAAGAAACCCCAAACGCGAGGACCTATTGTTCCTCAAGAATAAGATCTTCCGGAAGAACTAGGCGTCTAGGAACCCCGAAATCTTTGGAGGAGCAGCCTCATCACGCCCCTCAGTGTTCCTTTTGGCAAAGGACTCGCTCCCATTGTTTGTGTGTTCAATTGTCTGTTGGTTATGTAATTAAAACCCTTTTCATATGTCCTTAAAATTACGTTGGTTCTATTATTTTATAATTACAAACAATGTTGCAGTCATCGTTCTTGTTCACTGCTCACCGGCCACTGTGTGCTTCTCTAGGGGAGAGGCCTGGAGAGCAGCTGTTCCAGCGTAGTGATCACATGGCTTTTATTTCATTCCATTCTTTTTCCTTTGTTGCTTTATTAGCTATAACTCTTTCCTTATTTCGGTGACTGCTTTAGGGTTTCTAGGATACATCTTTAATTCACCACAGTTAGCTTTCAAGTGACATGACTCTTCCCTTTCTGATCTTTATCTTAGTGTTATGGAGTATTTTAATTTTACCTGTTATAAGTTTGTAATTCATTATTATTACTTTTATGTATTACATCAGATATTTTTTAGAATATGTAAATTCTAATTTAATTTAATCTAATTTAATCGAATCTGATCTAATCTAATTTAAATAAGAAAACACGTAGTATATACTTTCTAAATGCCATTTGCAACATTCACTTCTTTGTTTCGTTCCACAGTTTTATCTGGTATCCTTTTGCTTCACCTGGGGGACTCTAAGATTTCTTGCAGAGAGTGTTGGTGAATTGTTTTAGCTTTTGTATATTTTCTTTTTCTTTTTCTTTTTTTGAGTCAGAGTCTCACTCTGTCCCCCAGGCTGGAGTGCAATAGTTCGGTCCTGGCTCACTGCAACCTCTACCTCCTGGGTTCAAGCAATTTGCCTGTTTCAGCCACTGAGTAGCTGAGATTATAAGATGCCCACCACCATGCCTGACCAATTTTTGTGTATTTATTAAAGAAGAGGTTTCACCATGCTGGCCAGGCTGGTCTTGAACTCCTGACCTCGTGATCTGCCTGATCCACCCGCCTCAACCTCCCAAAGTGCTGGGATTACAGGTGTGAGCCACCATGCCCGGCTGATAAAGTTATTTCCTTATTAACCATTTTTATTATCTGTGAATTTCAGATTTTCCTAAGTAAGAACCTTAAGGTTACTCTGGACATAGTGACTCATACCTCATAATGCCAGCACTTCGAGAGGCTGAGGCTGAGCTGGGTGGATCCCTTGAGCCCAGGAATTCAGACCACCCCTTCAAAATCCTGCCTTTACAATACAAAACCAAACCAAACCAAACCAAAAACAAAAACAAAAACAAAAACAAAAACAAAACAAAACCTTAAAATTAGATAAATAGTTGTTTGTTTGAGCCAATAACTCAAGACTTAGCTATTTTCATTAAATAAACAGTATTAATTGCTTTATTTATCAAAAATTACACAAACAAAGATAATTCTCTTTGGGGCCAAATTCATAGCTTTATAACTCTCATTTACAATTTGGACACCTTGTACTACATAGCAGAGATAAATATAAAACCAGTTGACCAGTAAATTTAAATGAAAAGGTATGCTGTCAATTCTGAAGCCATTTCTAATTCTCTCTTACCAATAATTTAAAAACCGGTTTATGTACTAAAGATTTACTTACGTCAATGAACGTGTAAAAGCATTTGTCTTCAAGTCTGTTTTTTCTGATAGTGTATTTAAGTGCTTTTTTCCCTTTAAATCAATTAAATTGAGTTTTTAAAATATATTTTTAGTAGTGAAACATATCAACAACACATAATTCTATAATGTATTAGACATGCTGATAGAAGCAGATCTTATACATTCATAGGAACGCTTCTTTTTCCTCCTCTTTTAGACTTCCAATTTTATGATCGCCTGTTCCGTTGCTCTAGGCCGTTGTCAGCTAGACAGTCCCAATTTATACTTTAAAGGAACAACTCTTAGGTGACATCAGATAGCAACATTTAGATATGAAAGTATAGTGAGAAAGAGTCTGGGGTATTAGAGGGAGATTAAAAACAGATGCCAATCAAACCTAACTTTACAGAAATCTATCCTAGGATTGTATAAGTAGACCAATTTTATTTAGACAGTTCTAAATTTAGTCTCTATCTTTTAACTGGATCTGAGCTCTTGGCAGAGCCCACACTGAACCCTAGGTCTTCAAAAGATAGAATTATCCTGGGCTACTCCACGTAATTATTTTATAGTGCATTTTGTTACAAAGACATTTCTCTAAGTGTCTAAACGACACCGTTTCTTATCTTAAACACCCCAAGAGTATCCTTTGTTGGAATAGCTATTTTAGTCAATACTTAGTAAAAAAAAAATAAAATAAAATAGGTAGCATAATACAAAAGGAAGCAGTTTAAGATCTGAGAGGAACTTTTCTGTTTACACTCTTAGGATTCCATAAGAAAAAGCACAGATTTCTACCAAAAACAAAATGTCTGGCAATCCCTCCATTTTCATTAAGAAATCCCAGGCTCTTTGAAACTATTTCAGGTCCCTCATGTAGCAGAGGGTGGCAAAGGAAAGGAGAGACAGATGGAAGTAAATGGAGAAAACAGAATTCAGTCAGCTGAGAAGACAAAGGACATTTTCTCAAACAGCAAGGTCCAAGAAGACAAAAAAAGTATTAATGACTTTAAATAAATATATATTTTAATATATATTAACATATACAAATGTGTGCATGTTATATTTTATATATATATATACATATTTTGAAATATACATATTAAAAATCCTTTTAGCCCTCATTACTATATTTCAGCTGGGACAAATAGCTGGTATTTCAAAAGCAACCCAAATATCAGTTGGAAAGAAATTGATTTAGGAACCAAACCCAGGTTGTCATGGTGAAAAAAGGGGCAGAACCTTAGTTACTGAACTGTAGCCTGGGGTCTGAGCTGACAGCCATTGCTCTTTAGTTTGGTTTGGCTAGCAACAGTGACCTTGTGATATATGAAGACACTTAGGGGGTCAAAACTTTTATTTTCTTGATGGCAGCTTTATTTGTTTTTGTTTTTGTTTTTTTTCCCAGCCCTCCCTCTTTTTTAAATTTTGATTTTAGTTTTTTTATCTTTTTCTCTAACCACCCAGTTTCTACACTTTAGCTGTGTAATTTTTATTTTTAATTAATTTTTTTTGTACGGATTTATCCAATTCATAGGCCTTGTTCCCCATAATTTGGAATTGGTTTTTTGGATTTGATCAAGTCAGATAGAACTCGTCAAACCCAATGGAAAAGAAGAAGGAAACAACAACAGAAGCAAAGCCAAAAAATTAAGGAAATTAGTGATCGCAAAATTCATACGACTACTGAGTGCTCCAGTGTCAAGGGGAAATTATGATCAGTTGGTTTTTAGTCTTAACGTGAGTCATTTACGAGAATTTCCAAGACAAAACACAGATTTGGTTATTTACCTAGGAATGGGGACCAGACTGAAGACTGCTCTGTATCATCCTAGAAGCAGGAAAAATCTCAACTCTCCTTCCCTGTTAGAAGTGAGGTGAGGGGTGTGTGGGCAAAAAAGAAAAAAGTGAAAAAAGCAGTGAGCTGAAACTCCAGAAAGGAATTGCCTGCTCTCCACCATCATGGAAGCAGGAAACCTTGCCTTCATTGTTGGAAGTAAGTAAATCTCCAGAAAATGAGTTGTACAGCAAAATAAACCTTAGATCTCAACCACATTTTGGGAAATCAGGAATTCTGTAGAGACGGGGATCTCTGAGGTCTCAGCAAATTGTCCTATTGGTTTGAGCAAATAAAGATAGCTCAAGCTGGCACCAAGCACCGATTGGAGATTTGTCAAAGGTCAGGGCACCTCCGCTCAGAATCCCTTCATGGTTATCAATTGTAAACCAAAAAGTATGTGAGACAGATCTGAATTGATTTAGAAGGCTTATTTTAGACTCTTACTCATAGGTAATTCTAGTCTTCATAGAGGCATAGCAGCCAGGTGCAAATTGTGGGGACCTCACAATAATTTAGGTATAACAGAGATTAAAGAAGTTGTCTAAGCAATAGCTTGACAACCTTGGGAGCCAGCTTGTAATCCCGGAGGGGTTACTGCTTGGCCTGAGATGTAACAATCACTCCTCCAGGTTGTCTTTTAACATGGGAAGTAAGCTCTAGTGTGTTTTCGTAGCATGGAATATTTAGAAATATTTCTTGTCACATTTGACAAATATCCTTGTCACATTTGCCAATATCCATGGCTGATCTAGACAAAAATCATCCAGTCACTGTTTAGCCCTGATTTGCATGTGAGGCTTTCAGCTGCTCATCTGGTAACTTCTCAGCATGCAGTGGGGATGCAGTAACTGGAAGTTCAGAAAGAAGAGTTACCAGATACCTCAAAAGTGGTGAAGGTATTAGAAGCCCTGGGCCTAGGGCCCAAGGAAGAGCAAGGTTTATGGGTAATAAATAACCTGTGTAAAACCAATAGCAAGATATAAGAAGGGCTCTTAGAACTTTGGGGTAGGTGAAGGTTAGAGCCTTGATGAATTAGGAGCTTGTGGCTTCTAACACCATCAGGTGCCTGTGCTCAGCCACCATCAGCAGTGCTGTCTGGCTCTAGAGAGCCATAGCCTTCCAGGAGAGGAGAGAACGCTGCACAAAGCCCTCGTGGTTGTGTCCCTCAATGTAGACAGACGTAATAGCATGCAGGAACAAAGCAAAAGAGAAGACCAGGCAGAGACCATGTGACTCTGTTTACCACATAGTGTAAATGCATTAAAAAATATTGTTAGCTCATATCCACAGGTAGCACTAATTATGAAGTTGTTGGACTGAGGACTTTATTTCTTTGACTGTGACTCTCACCATCTTCAAAGTCAGCAACGAAGAATTTCTTCCTCACTGAATCACTAACATGTTTTGGATCTCTCTGACTTCCTAGTTCACTGACCTCTGACCTCTAGACCCAGACTTTAAAGGCCCATGTGATTAGATTAGCCAGCCTGGTTAATCTCCCCATTTTAAGTTGATTTAATTGTATCTGCAAAATCCCTTTGCCATACAATGTAACATAATCATGTAATTAACAACCATAGGAAAGCTGCTGTGACTTTGAAACCAAACCAACTGTCTCATAGAACTTATGTTTATGGTTTCTTTTGAATAAACATAGAAGTGGACCCTCCCAGTCTTGACATTTGAGAAAGTTACACTTGTATTACCTGAGTTGCTTTCTCAGGAAACCAGCTATGGGTCTTCTAGACAGTATCAAAGAACTGAAATTACCTGAGTACCCCCTCTGGACAATGAGATGTCAGACCCCTCATCCCATCCTAATTGTCTAAGCGACCACCTGCTTCCTGTTGACCAATTCCTCCTTCTTGTCGCTCCCTAATTCCTCTTTTCCTGCATGTAGTTACACTTCTTCCCTGCTCCCTAAACCCCATATTTCAGTTGGTCAGGGAGCTGCAATTTGAGGCTGATCTCCACGTCCTCAGCTGTAGAACCTGCTGAAAGCCTTCTTTCCTGTCAATACTACTCGTCTCAGTGACTGGATTTCTGTGCAGTGAGCAGCAAGACTTAAATTAAAGCCCTGGTGTTTCAGTAACAACTGTGCTAATACTAGACAAAATAAGAGAAGTTTTTGTTTTTTTTTTGAGATGGCGTTTCGCTCTTGGTGCCCAGGCTGGAGGGCAATGGCATGATCTCCTCTCATCGCAACCTCCGCCTCCCGGTTCAAGCAATTTTCTGGCTTCAGCCTCCCAAGTAGCTGGGATCGCAGGAATGCACCACCATGCCTGGCTAATTTTGTACTTTTAGTAGAGACAAGGTTTCGCCCCATATTGGACAGGCTGGTCTGGAACTCCTGACCTCAGGTGATCACCTGCCTCGGTCTCACAAAGTGCTGGGATTACAGGCATGAGCCACCATGCACAGCCTAAACAGGAGACTTTAAGACATTCCCAAAGACAATGCGGGATATTCTGTAACGATAAAAGGGTTAATCTATTAGGAAGAAAGTACAATTTTAAACACATATGCACCTAACCGAGCCTCAAAACCCGGGAAGCAACAGCTGATAGATTTGAAGGGAGAGGGTTGAGTGGTGGCCGCACCTGCAGCAGGATGGCCGGGACCGTGCACAGGGAACACCGCAGGGCGAGCGGTCGAGGCATCTGTGCCTGGCTACCTGAGCCACCGGGAGGCTGCCCATGCACGATCGGACCTGCAGCATGAGCAGCGGCTACAGCAGCCTGGAGGAGGACGCTGAGGACTTCTTCACTGCCAGGACCTTCAGGAGAGCACCCCAGGGCAAGCCCCATTCTGGCCAGCAAGATGTTGAGAAAGAGAAGGAAACCACAGTTACCTCAGTTAAAAGGAGACCAAAGAGAAAGTTCGTAAATACAACTTAGCAGTCACAGACAGGTTGAAGATGACCATGAATTCAAATGCGATTTACACTGGCTTCATTAAAGTGCAGATGGAACTCTGCAAACCTCCACAGACCTCTCCAAACTCTCGAAAACTCTCTCCCAGTAGCAATGGCTGTATGAAGCCTCTTTGAGTCAGCAGCACAGACAGTGTTGGGAAAGTGATCAAGGTCCTGCTCAAAAGGTTTCTGGTGACTGAGAACCGTGCCAGGTTTGCACTTTCTAAGCATCGTCACAGGGAAGACCAAGTCTATACCCACAAGCTCTCAGACTGGGAACATTCAATCCACCTGCGTTTGGTATCAGGGCCCAGACAGACACACTTAGTTTTGTTCTTCGGGAACATGAATTGGAGAGCGGGAAGCCTTCAGCCTTCCAGAGCTCCAGAATTTCTTGTGCATCTTGGACAAGGAAGAAGATGAGCAGCTGCAGAACCTGAAAAGGCGCTACACAGCCTACAGACACAAGCTGAAGAAGCCCTGGGCTAGATGTGGAAGCCCGATTAAAGCAGGGCTCCCTGCCCACGAGGCCTGGTGGGGGACCGATGTGCAGAACAGCACCAAAGCCTCTCTTCTCAGAGGGCTGCTGTCTTACCCCAGTATGCGAGGGTTTTCACGTTTTTATTTTTAGATTTTGTTCCCCCAACCTGGTCACACAGCATCCTGCACCTTAGTGTCCTACGTAGGGGACTCTGCATGCTCGTTGTTCAGAACGAACAGAGGGACCCATGAACTCTGCAGCAGATGGAACAGAGAATCAGGCAGGTGGATGGAACAGAGAATCAGGTAGGTGGATGGAACAGAGAATCAGGTAGGTGGAATCTACCATCCTGGGTCGATGTGGGCCTCAATGCAGCTGGAACCGACTTGCTAATTCTGCCCTTTTGGAGTGGAAGGTCTCATCGGTGTAGCTTCTCAGCATAGGGCAGGACAGTGACCACTCCCTCGCTCTTGCTAAGTTACATACAGCATATAGTGTTCCACAAAGAGGTGGTTTTCAAAGTTGAGATGGAATTTGGGTAGGGGCGGCTGTTTTTCCCTTGGTTGTTAGCTAGGATATTTATCAGGTAAACTTTTGTGACCACCACTCCCTTCCCTTTAATTCCTTCTTTCCTTTCCCTTCTTCTCTTTTTTCTCCCTCCGCACTCTCCCTTGTTCCTTCCCTCCCTCCCTCTCTTCCCCTCTCCCTCTCCTCTCCCTGTCCTTTCTTTTCGACATTGAAATCTGTTCTTACATATTATAGAACAGTGCTATTGAATAAACACCCAATCCTAACAAATCTTTAGTTCTAAAGGACAACTTGACTGAGTAGGAGGGCCCCCAAGAAAGGGAGCAAAGTCTACACCCACCTAACCACACAACAGGGCTTCCTTACGGAAATATTTTAACAAAAGTACATGTTATTACAAACCAAAGAAATTGCAGGTGCAATAGAAGCCTTCCTTAAAACAGGCTAAATAACCTCATTTTATGCAGCAGTTTAATCTGAGAACAGAGGGAAAGGTGTGCAGTGGTTCCAGAGGGGCCTTATATTCGATTTCTAGTCTAGATATTTTTGTTTATAAATTCCCAAGGAATTGTTAACACTTTGGTGACACCTAATGAATTCTTTTTGAAACTCCGAGGTGCTTCAGTTGTTTGCCTCAGTGAACTGTGCCTTTTAGTGCATTTCTGTTCCTCTCTTGGTGGCTCTCTGACTTTTCAGAGAATACCCGTCTTGTTGGAGGCAGACTTAAGCTGTTATGCTGTGCCGTGCAATCTACCGAGATAATCAGAGCTTCCTCAGCATTTACGGAAAGTTGAAAAAAATCGAATTAGCAGCTATAAAGTATGTATGGCACATCTTGTTTAATGTTGCATGTCACTTCTCTCTAGTACATTGATGAGGTTTTAGTGACATCGTCATCCATCACATTACCTTTATTGCTCAGGGAATGCCTTTGTGATTTTTACACTGGTTTTACTACTCAGACTGTGGCCTGGGTTTGAGTATATTGTTTTCAGCCACCTGGATTTTTACTTATTCATCTCGGTAAACTTATCTTTCGTGAGGCATTTGTTTCTCAGATTAAGACACTGTTAGAACTTAAAGTGGTCGCTGATGGTATCTGTGAATTTTTTTTAACTACTTGAGGTAGATTGTCTAACTAGTCCTCCTCACCTGTATCCATCCAGAACCTCGCTCACTGTCATGTGAACTGCAAATTGCAATTTGGAAACTTACTGTATTAAAATTCTGTCAGTTCATGGTTCTTGAAGACTGATTTTTTTTTCACCAAACACTGGTTCCTGCAGCAGCATTTTTTTTTTTTTTTTTTTTGAGACGGAGTTTCACTCTTGTTGCCCAGGCTGGAGTGCAATGGCACGATTTCGGCTCACCGCAACCTCCGCCTCCTGGGTTCAAGCAATTCTCCTGCCTCAGCCTCCTGAGTAGCTGGGATTACAGGCATGCGCCACCATGCCCAGCTAATTTTTTTTGTGTTTTTAGTAGAGATGGGGTTTCACCACATTGACCAGGATGGTCTCGATCTCTTGACCTCGTGATCCACCCACCTCGGCCTCCCAAAGTGCTGGAATTACAGGCGTGAGCCACCGCGCCCAGCCCCTGCAGCAGCATTTTTCATGTGTAAGTGAAGAGAAAAGGCCACTAAAGCCAAAGATTTTTTAAGAATCCTTGTACAAATCGTTATGTTCAACTATCTAAGCGTTGCTGTAATCCTGTTTTCTCTTCGGTATGTGATGGCACAGGAGCGACATTAAATGAAGGTGTAGTATCGCAGGACAGCATTTTAAATGGCAGAAGTAAAAGTTGCAATATTCATAATTTTGATGGGTTTATTTTTGTAGGGAAGATTTTTCTCCCCTAACATTTTTTCTAGAATATCAAAATTGATTTCATTATTAAAAATTGAAGTTATTAGTTAAAAAGAAAAAGAATTGAAGGGAGAAATAGACAATTCAACAATAGTAGATGGATACTTTAATACCACATTTTGAATAATGAAGAGAGCAACTAGTCAGAAGATCAATAAAGAAATAAAAGATTTAAACAACACAACACACCAGACATCTATAGAACACTCCACCCAACAAGAACAGAATACGCTCCCTCTCAAGTACATGTGGGACGTTCCATAGGATAGACCATAGGCTAGCCCTTAAAATAAATCTTAATAAATGTAAAAGAATTGCAATCATATCGTTTTTGAGACATCTCCCTAACTAATACTGTCACACAGGATAGTTGCAGGTTAGCATGGAGGGTGTGCAGGTTGTTGGCCCTCCTTCCTTCAGTTTGTCATGAAAATGGAGGTGACCATGGCTACACATGTGTAGGCCAGTAGCCCAGGAAAGTCAGGCAGCTGAAGGGAAAAGACAGGTATTCCATAAGAGTCTCCCTAGTGTCAGTCTCACAAAACCAGGGAGGAAGTGATACACAGGAAGTGAGGGGGTGCATCAGGGCATCGCTTCTCTTCTGCCTATCTGTGGCTGTCTTAAATCCTCAGCTTCTATCCCACTAAACCCCATTGCACAGGAAAGCCGTGGGTCACTACCAACTGCCACAGACCCATGACCTTGATTTCTACCACACTGGGACTGAGAATATATCCTTAGGCCAGTGGCTTTGGGTCAATGCAAATCTTTAGTGTTCCATAAAAGCTGCTTCAAACATATAAAATAGTAACAGTTTACAAGTCATTCTAAATTAGGTGGCTACTACATGTATTTAAAGATATTTACATATATATACAAATTCTTTCCATGATTGTGACAAATTGGAAAGAGAGTTTGTGGAGTTAAAATGAAAATCATAAGTGATGAGTACAAAATATGTATATAGAGATTATGACACAAAGCAACTCACACATAGAAGAGGAGGGAGGGGTTAGGAATTAGGAATATCAAACTTGTCTTCAAATTAAATGAAAATCCAACATGGGCCAGGTGTGGTGCTCATGCCTGTAATCCCAACACTTTGGGAGGCCAAGGTGTGAGAATAACTTGAGCCCAGGAGTTTGAGACCAGCCTGGGCAACATAGTGAGATCCCATTTACACACACAGACACACACACACACACACACACACACAATTGCTGAGTGTGGTGACATGTGCCTGTAGTCTCAGCAATTCAGGAGGCTGAGGCAGGAGGATCCCTTGAGCCTGGGGGTTTGAGGCTGCAGTGAGCTGTGATCACACCATCACACTCCAGCTTGAGCAGCGGAGCTAGATCTTGTCTATTAAAAAAACAAATAAAAAAAACCTAACATGCTTCCCCAGTGGGGAAAAGATGTCAGTATAACATTGGTTTGCAGCAATAAGAATATTAAGACATTGACCAAAATCCTTTTATTGTTTATTTGTTTTTATTTTTTGAGACAGGGTCTCACTTTGTCATGAAGACTGGAATACAGTGGCATGGTCTTGGTTCCCTGCAGCCACAAACTCCTGGACCCAAGTGATTCTTTTGCCTCCATCTCTTGAACCGCTGGGACTACAGGCATGCACCACTATGCCCCGCTAAGTTGTAAAATTATTTTGTAGAGTCAACATTTGGCTATGCTGTCGGGTTGGTCCCAAACTCCTGAGTTCAAGTGATCCACCCACCTTGGTCTCACAAAGTTCTGGGATTACAGGTGTGAGCCACTGCACCTGACCTCAAAATCCTTATAAATAAGTTATTCACACACTGAGCAGAATATTCAGCGATTTTTCATATCGTATTAAAATGATGTGGAAAACTGGAGAACCAAAGGAGAATACCAAGACTATCTAAAAGTGTTACATTTTTAATCAGGAAAAATGACTTCATGACCATCCTTCAGACAATGATAGAACTTGGCGAATATGTATTCCTTGATGTTTCTATGCATTTGCAATAATAAACAATGAAAATGTGGGTACATTTTAGAAAGAGAGAGGCCTGTGGTATTGTCACAAGGGTATAGAAACGCTGAGAATGGCTGCTGAGGGAGTGGTCTCCACTGGTGGTGACCTTCAGAAGACACCTTGTGTTTCCACATGGCCTAGGCTCCTGGAAGGCAGAGACCCTAATACTCCATGATGCCCCCACCTTCTAATTCTGTGATTGTCACTCCACACCGTTGCCTGGCACTTGGTCTTGCCTCTGGCCTTCCTATCAGAGCCTGAAGCACAGACAGTACCTTAGACTCTAATCTTAGCCATCTTGTGCCTTGTTTTTGTGGCTGAGGATATTCAGAGTTGTGGGATCGTGACAAAGTTTATCCC
>PVKV010034862.1:0-17228 GCA_004027835.1 Alouatta palliata | reverse complement strand
TTATAAATAAATATGAATACAAAATACATTATTTTATATAATATGTAAATTTATATAGAACTGTTAGTCTTATGTAAATTATATGAACATAATTTATGTTATCTAAACATATGCTATTTATGTATTTTATTTATATAATATACAACATGTTTATATACTCTATTAAATTTATACATATATACATATATGATATATAAATATATGGCATTTCTATAAATAGAAGTACTATCATAATTCTATATTTATATATAATTATAAACTATTATACTATATAAGCATATAGAATGAATGTTCTATAACAACAATTTTTAAGATCAGCTTCTTTTTTAATAAAAAAATGTTCTGCATTAACTTGGTTTCAAAGCAATAGCTATGTCATATAGGCTTACAAAAAGAATAACAGTCACTGCCTTAAGAAATCAACTAAGGATTTATTCTGTTACAGGATTTTTAATAAAAAGATTATATGCACATATATGCTGATAATTTTTTAAATTTCTAAAATTCAGACCAGACAAAAACCCAACATATTAACAAAGGGAAAAAAAATCAAGCTTGGCTTCAAAAACACTACATCACACACAAATAAAAGAAACCAACACTATTAGAGTGTATAATGATCACATTCAGCCAGGGATTATATATTCAGTTAAAATATTCTGTATAAAAGTTAGAGAAAGCTATTTTCCTAATGGAATAGTTCAGAATATAAATCGCTGTTTTGTATGTCTGAAAAAAAAATTCTCAGAAACATGTATTATCCAGCCAAAAAACTGGAATCAAAGTTTTGACTTCAAGAATAGGTTCAGAAAAACAGAGAAGGGAAAGGCATTTGAGTGAATGAGGCTGACTTTTTCTGCTGGCTTTCCTCTTAAATGTTAACTAATTTCCAAGTAGCATTAGACCACCATGCCAAAAGAAAATAACATCATAGAGATCTTCACAAAATCACAGGCATAGAAGGGAAAGGAAATCTTGGAAAAGTGAAGGCACCATTCTTCTCCATTTTCCCCTTAAAGATATTCATTCACTTGTCTTGGAACAGTACATGGTGAAATGTGTGTGTGTGAGTGTGTGTGTGTGTGTGTGTGTGTGTGTGTGTGTGTGTGTGAAGTAGAGAGACAGAAGGAAAGAAAGAGAAAGAAGAAAGAGGAAAAAAGGAGGAAAACAAAAACAAGGAAAGGTTGGAGGGAATGAAGAAAGGAAATGAAAGAAAAAGAAAAAGAAAGACAAAAAGAAAGAAGAAAGACAAAAGAAAGAAAGGAAGGAAAGAAAGAAGAGAAAGAAAGATGAAAAAGAAAGAAAGGAAAAAAAAGGGAGGGATAGAGAAAGGGAGGTTGGGAAAGGAAGGAAGGAAAAGGAAGAAAGGAAGGAACCAAGCAGCAGGTAGAAGGCTAAGAAGTGAAGGAGAATTCTTGGGAAATTGGATTCTATAACCTCCCCAAGAGAAGGGGACTGATATAACACCACAGGGTTTCAACTGAAGATCTTTAAATAGTGTATGCCTTAAGATTAAAGGCAAACCAAAAGACTTGGAGAATCAAGTTCAGCCTTAAATTATCTCAATAACTCATTAGCCAAAAATAATCATTTATGTACCCCAAATTCCTGCTGTATGAAAAGTTAAATCTTTCTGAGAAGAGAGAATAAATGTATGACACTATAATTTTTAAAAATATAACATGTGGCATTTAATAAAAAGCCAACAGGCATGTCCGGAAAAAGAATCAAATTAAGAAAAAATAAAGAGAAACAACAGACAATAAAATATAAGAAATCCACATATTGGAGTTATATAAAATAGACATTAGAACAATTGTGATAGATGTTCAAGAAAATGAATAACAAGATAAAGAAATTCAACAGTGAATAACTAAAACTTAATTATTATTAATTTTTTTAAATAATTGAACTTTCATTTTTTATCAAAGTGATCCATAATTGTTAAAAGACAAATGATAATTTGTAATGCAGAAGTAGAATTAAAATTAAACATCAAACTGTTCTACAAGGTCAATTGTGCAAAAAATGTTCTCTCTTTCCTCCTCCACCATTCCTTTTCCAAATGATTACACCTTTAAACTAGTTAGTTACCTCTTTGCATATTTATATCCATATTTCCAAATAAGTGATTTTTTTAAATATAGATTTTCTTTTCTGATTAAAACATCTAACTTGTTTCTCCAATTCATATACATACATTCTGTTCTGATTGTACCACGTATGATTTTTACTTTGATCTCTATTCAGCTAAAATTTATTTATATTTTATTTTATTTATTTTACTTTATTTATTTTTGAGATGGAGTTTCACTCTGTCACCCAGGATGCAGTACAATGGCTCAATCTAGGCTCACTGAAACCTCTGCCTCCCAGGTTCAAGTGATTCTCCTGCTTCAGCCTCCTGAGTAGCTGGGATTACAAGCACCCACCACTATGCCAGGCCATTTTTTGTATTTTTAGTAGAGATGGGGTTTTATTATGTTGGCCAGGCTGGTCTCAAAATGCTGGCCTCAAGTGATCCACCTGCCTCGGCCTCCCAAAGTGTGGGATTACAGTTGTGAGCCACAGCGCCTGGCTAAATTTGTTTATTTTTAACACAAAATAAAATAGTGATTCTGTAACCAACCAAAAAGTAAATAAATAAAATGCACTCAAGAGATATGTTTAAAGCAAATTGGACACAGCAGAAGAGATTAGTGAACGTTAAATAGGTCAGTAAAAAAATATCCTGATAATGCATGAGGAGAAGGAAAGGTGGAAATAGAGAAAAGAATAAGAGAGAATCAGAGCACAGTGAGTGGTCAAACATGTAGCTGAAGTCTGAGAAGGAAAGGGGAGAAAGAGTGAAGTAAATGCAATACTGGCTGAGAGTTCTCCAAAACCAATAACGACATAAAGCCACAGAAATTCTATAAACTCAAAGCAGGATATGTGCAATGAAATCCATATGAAAGCAGTCGTCATTATATTTCTAAAACCCAAACCCAAAATATTAAAAGCAGCCAGGTCCCCTCTCTTGCACACACACATACACCTTTGAAAGAAACAATTTGCCTAAGAGACGACTTGTCAACAAAAATTTAAAAAGCCAGTATAACTTACAATCATTGGTATTATCTTTGGTGCACTAAAGGAAAATAGCTATTCACTAAATTCTGAATGCAGGGAACATGCCCACTAAAAAGAAATCTGAGCAATTTTTGCTTCTATGTTAGTAGGTTTGTGCAAAAGTAATTGCAGTTTTTGCCATTGAAAGTAATGGCGGTAGGGCGCAATGGCTTATGTCTGTAATCTCAGCACTTTGGGAGGCTGAAACAGGTGGATCACTTGAGAGGTCAGGAGTTTGAGACCTGCCTGGCCAACATGGTGAGACCCTGTCTCTATTAAAAATGCAAAAGTTAGCCGGGCATGATGGCAGGTGCCTGTAATGCCAGCTACTTGGCAGGCTGAGGCAGAAGAATTGCTTGAATCCAGGAGACAGAGGTTGCAGTGAGCTGAGATCACTCCAGCCTGACAACAGAGCAAGACTCCACCTCAAAAAAAAAAAAAGTAATGCAAAAACCTCAATTATGTTTACACCAACATAATAAATTAGTTTCCCTCCCACAATTAACAATTGGAAACTAAACAAATGTACAACTTAAGTGTTTTCTGTAATTGGACAACAGCTGTGATCCATGTGAGAAGGGAAAAAATTACGTGTCCTGCAACTGCCCAGGTTTCTACCTGAAGATATTTTCAGTATCACTGTAGAGGAAAAGAAAGCCAAACAGAACACAGTGCTCTCACTAAATTGAGGGATCAGAGCTCATGGAGGCTTAGTTAGCTACATTTTGGGGACAGGGAACTGGAGAGGAGAAGGCTACACAAATAAAAAGGTAGCAATTTTTCATAAAGAGTTAAGTTCCTAGTTGACAACTAAGATGTACATTAGAAGACTAAACTCCCATGTAGCTAGGAGGAGAGCAGTTAGTGGAGAGGTGTAAGTCGAACAATTTCTAGATGTAAGAAAGAGCTGGAACATAGGCAAGTTCTGATGATCCTCAGTGAGAAAACTCACTGGACACCTGGGGGATACAAGACAGCCCATAGGTGGATGGCCCATTCCTGGCAGCAGGAATAAACTAGCACTAGAATAACAGCTATTGTTAAGATTTGACCTAAATTCCTTATAGATTCTGAATATTAGCCCTTTGATAGGTGCATGGTTTACAAATGCTTTCTCCCATTCTGTATGTTGTCTGTTTACTGTGTTCATTTCTTTCACTTTGCAGATGCTCTTAGTTTAATTAGGTCTCATTTGTCAATATTTGTTTATGTTATCATTGCTTCTGGCATCTTTGTCAGGAAATCTTTGCAGGACCTATGTCCACAATGGTATCTTCTAGGTTTCCTTCAAGGGTTTTTATAGCCCCATCAACTCTTTAGGTTTTAGGTTTAAGCCTTCAAGCCATCTTAAGTTGATTTTTGCATATGGTAAATAAAAGGAAGGGGTCTAGTTTCAATCTTCTGCATTGAATAGCCAGTTATCCCAGCAACATTTATTGAAAAGGGAATCCTTTGACTGTGAAAAGCAATTTGGGGATTACTCAAAGAACTTAGAGCAGAACTAGCATTTTGCCCAGCAAGCCAATGGGTACGTTCCCAAAGGAATATGAACCTTTCTACCATAAAGTCCTGTGCATACATATGTCCATCACAGCACTGTTCACAATAGTAAAGACATAGAATCAACTCAAGTACCAGCAATGGTAGACTGGATTAAAAAGAATGAGATCATGTCTTTTGCAGCAACATAGATAGAGCCATTATCCTAAGCAATCTAATGCAGAACAGAAAATCAAATGCTGCATGTTCTCACTTATAAGTGGGAGGTAAACATTGAGTACACATGGACAGAAAGAAGAGAGCATCAGACACCAGGGCCTACTTGAGGGTGCAGTGTGGGAAGAGGGTGAGGATCGTAAGACTACCTATCAGATACTATGATCATTACCTGGGTGATGAAACAGTCTGTACAGTAAACCCCTGAAAGACTCAACTTATCTATATAATATACCTGCACATGTACCCCTGAAACAAAAGTAAAAGTTAAAAAAAAAATGAAAAAAATACCAAGAATTTCCTAATCAGAAAAATTTTCTCTAAATTTAAAGGTGATGACTGGGCCAAGTGGCTCTTGCCTGTAATCGCAGCAATTTGGGAAGCAAAGTGGGTTAATCATCTGAAGTTAGGAGTTCAAGACCAGCCTGACCAGCATGGTGAAACCCTGTCACTACTAAAAATACAAAAATTAGCTGGGCATGGTGGCAGGTATTTCAATAAACAAGTGACCTTAACAAGGTCACAGAATACAAGGTCAATGCCAACAATAAACAACTGAAAAATAAAAATTTAAAAACAGTCCCATTCAGGCTGAGTGTGGTCATTCATGCCTGTGTTCTCAGCACTTTGGGAGGTTGAGGTGAGTGGATTATGAGGTCAGGAGCTCGAGACCAGCGTGGCCAACATGGTGAAACCTCGTCTCTACTAAAAATATAAAAAGTATCCAGGTGTGGTGGTGGGGTTCTGTGATACTAGCTCCTGGGGAGGCTGAGGCAGGAGAATTGCTTGAACCAAGTAACCCGAGATCGTGCCACTGCACTCAAGCCTAGGCAACAAAGCGACATGCTATCTTAAAAACAACAACAACAACTCCCATTCACACTAATATCAAAAACATAAAATATTAGGGATAAGTTTAACACAATAAGTGTAAGTTCTGTATACTAAGAACCTCAAAACACTGCTGAGGGAGATTAAAGAACACCAAAAATAAGTGGAGATTAATACACCATGTTAAATTTAGAGGTTTAAAAATTTCAAGATGCGAATTGTCCCGAAATTGATCTACAGATTCATCAACCCAATCAATATCCTAACAAGTTTTTTGCAAAATTTGACAAATTGGTTAAAAAATTTATGTATGTATGCAAAGGACATAGAACACCCAAAACATTTTTTTTCAGAGAAGAAAGTTGGAAAGACTTTATTTCAACTGACTTCAAGACTTAACTATAAAGCTAATCAAGAGAGTGTAGTTTTGGCACAGGATAGATATATAAGCAAAGAAACAGAATTGATTAGAAATAGACCCACATTTGTGGACCAATCGGTTTTTCACAAAGGTGCCAAATTAATTCAAATAAATTAATTCAACAAAGATAGTCCTTTCATCCAATTGTGGTGGAATAACTGGGACTTCACATGGAAATAAGTGAACTTTGATACTTCGTTTACTCAATACACAAAGATTAACTGAGAATGGATGGTAGACCTAAATGTAAAAGTTAAAGACAAAACTTTTAAAGAAAACCCATGAGAAAATTTTTGAGGACTTGGGTAAGCAAAAATTTCTTTCTTTCTTTTTTTAATTTCCCTTGAGTTAGGATCTCAGTGTGTCACCAAAGCTGGAATGCAATGGCACAATCACAGCTCACTGCATCCTCCATCTCCCAGGCTCGTCATCCTCCCATCTCAGCCCCTGAAATGGCTGGGGCAACAGTCTTGCACCATCATGCCCACCTAATTTTTGTGTTTTTTCTTATAGAGACAGAGTCTCATCATTTGCCCATGCTGGTCTCAAATTCCTTGCTCAAGTGATCTGTCCCCCTCAGCCTCCCAGGATTACAGGCATGAGCCACCATGCACACACAAAAATTGCTTAAGCAGGATACAAAAGGTACAAATTGGCTGGGAGGCTGAGGCCTGACAACCACTTAAATCCAAGAGGCAGAGGTTGCAGTGAGGCGGGATTGTGCCCATGCACTCCATTCTGGGTAACAGTGAGATCTGTTACAAAAACAACACAAAAACAACAAAAAAAGGAAAGCACGAATCATAAAGAAAAAATGTGATCATTTTGATTTCATGCAATTTTAAATCTTATGCTCCTGAAAAATTAATTTTTGAAAAACTAAATAGACAAGTCATAGGCAGGGCAAAATCAATCATAATACATATCAATTATTTCATTCTTATGAAATTCTAGAAAAGAAAAATCAAATCTATAGTGACAGAAAGCAAATCTGTGGATTCCTGGAGTGGAGTGGTTTACTCCAACAGAATACGAGGGAGAAGTTTAGGTTGAAGGAACTGTTTACTTCTTAATTATGGCGATGGTTACAAAGGTTTATACAGTTTGTCAAAACTCATCAAAGCCTACATTTTAAATGGGTGCATTTTATTATATGCAAATTACCCTCAATAAAGTTCATTTGAAAAGAAAGAAAGAAGAAAGTTAAGCCTTAAAAAAACTTTTGGTTGTACAAAAGGATGATAAATATTTAAGGTGGTTGATTTGCTAGTTACCCTGATTTGATTATTACACATTACGTATATATATGTATATCAAAATATAACACTGTACACAATAAATATGAACAATTTTTGTGTGTTCATTTAAAATGATAATTTAGAAGTTAGATTAATGATTGTGTTTAAAATTTTGCAAAAGAAAAGAATTGCTATAGTGAGCTATTCAGACAGAAAAAATAAGATTTCAAATGGAGGAACAGAGATGGAAGAGTAAGTAACACTGGAAATAGCAAACATGTAGATAAATCTCAATAATTATTGTATTTTAATCTAATAATAAATGTTAACAATATTTGGTAGGTTTTTAAATCTACAATTAAAATACATGAAAACAATTGCACAAAATGTAGAAATGAGGTAAACAGAGTAAAATATTCTAATGTCCTTGCAACTTTAGACAAAACTTGTATTAAAACAATAAATGTACTAGTTAAGGATATATACCAGCAGGTCAAGAATACACATTGTGGCCCCTAGAGGTATCACTGAAAGAATAATAAAGAATGTAAAACTAACAAGGAGGACTAAAATTGTATAAGTGCCAATCTCCCTGGAAGATATAACAGTTTAACAATTGGATACACCTAATAATATATGCTCAAAATATATAAAGCAAAACTTACAGAATTAAAAGCAATTATTATGGTGTATTTTTAGCTCAATCTGATTGACATAGGAAATAATTAAAGAACTAAAAGAACATAAATGACAACATAAGAGAAGAAGACCAAAATATATTAGCTAAAAACTGTCAGTTAAGAAAATGTCTGAGCATATTATGTATTCTGGGCATGTTGAAACAGATCTGATTCAACATAGCTGCTCCAGGGGGAGTGAGAAAGCTTACAGCAAGATATTACCACTTGGTAACAAATGTCTTTCTCTAAAACCAACTCTGAAACCAACACTTCTAAACCATGTTTTGCATTTGTTTTGTTGTTTTATTTTTCAATTCACGGGAAGAAGTGGAGACTTCCAGGAAAGAGAGAGTCAAAACTTCTCTCTTTGGCTGGCCTATGTGTAGGAGATTTTGTAGTGTCTATACCTGGGTTAAAGTATGTGTCACCATCTCAACTGTGGGGACACAGGGAAAGTCAAGATGAGAGGAGGGTTGTGATGTCCTCTATCAGGATGTAATTGCTATTGTTTTGGGGCTGTTTTTAGATAGTGTCAAATAAAATAAATTTAGATGTAGGGGAAAAGTAATTTTATTCTCAAGTAATGTGGCCTGGACTGGTGGGTCACACCTGTAACCCAGCACTTTGGGAGGCCAATGTGGGTGGATCACTTGAGGTCAGGAGTTCAAGGCCAGCTTGGTCAACATGGTGAAACCCTGTGTCTACTAAGAATACAAAAAAGTAGCTGGGTGTGGTGGCAGGTCCCAGCTACTTAGGAGGCAGGGACAGGAGAACTGCTTGAATCCTGGGGGCAGAGGTTGCAGTGAGCTGAGATCACACAACTGGACTCCAGTCTGAGTGACAGATTGAGACTCTGCCTCAAAAAAAAAAAAAAATTAATGAGTAAAGTAATGTTGCAAGCACTAAACATAATATCTGCAAATGTCTCAAAAGTTAGGCTGAAAAGGACTGTCATTCATATGGAGGAGCAAGCAAGATGAGAAGGAAGGTGGGAGAGGAGGGAAAGAATGGAGGGTGGCAAAATCTACACAAGATTCAAGAATGCTGCACCATGAAGTCAGTTCTTGGGAAGGATAAGAAGGGGAGTTGTATGTTTGCTCAGACTTGATGTGGAGCAGAGTACAGGGGTCTCAGGGAAAGAGAAAAATTTAAGCCAAGTTTGCTAAACACGTATTTTCTTCTGAACTCTGAAGACAAATTTATTTATGAAGAACAGTAAGAATGGAGAGTCTGTGAATCTGTGATAGCTACAAGAGGGCATATCTAAAAGAAATCATTATGGTAAGGATATTTCTTTGCAGTAAGATTTCCTACAGAACACAAAGCATTAGGGAGTTTTCTTAATTGTAGCTAATCACCAGGACTCACTGCCCACCGTGTCTTTCTCTCCCACTTTTCTGTGCCCTATACATTTTTCCCAGTTGGCATTTCCTGAACTGTGATTTTTATGTTTACCTTGTAAACATAGGTGGACTGTTTTGACAAGTTCTGTAATTAGTTTTATCAAATTATTGAACTTCAGGGAGAAGTTTATAAAAGCCCATGATGTGTAGATAGTGGCTGAGAGGTATAGAGGGAACTCTGGTGCTTGTCACTGGCATGTGCCGTGGGGACTGTATTGAGAAACTGAGTCCTGTAGTTGTAAGGTCTGTGGTGACTCTGGATTCTGTGGGAACTGAGTTGTTGAACACCCAGTTGGTGTTGAAGAGTTTGCTGGTGTTCAGCAAACCTTGTATATTTGATGTGAGAACAAAGACATCACAGCAGCCTTGGCTGGAGGGAGACTGTGGGTCTTTTGGGGAATGGAGACTATTCTTCTGCACACACCCTATTGCACTGTGAATTGTCCTGTGATTCCAGTTCTCATCCGGGTCCAGAGGGAGCTGAGAACTCAAAGGAAAGAAGTCCTGAAGAAAGTCTCCGCTCACCACCCTGTTGATATAAAGTGATTCCTGCACACTCACACACATGCACACTGGACAATGATGTAGCTTCACTCCTCTCCTGACAAGGCTTCACCCTCAGAAACTGCTGAGAGAACTTGTGCTTCTAGAGTTTTCTGCCAATAGGCTATGTAAGTGCCCAGAGGACTCGTGGCTTACTTTTATCACCAGATCCTGAATCTGCAGCGGTGACCTGTTTTCTCCACTAGCCTAGGCTTCTGGGTCATCCGTCTCTTCCATCTGCCTGCATGCACGCATTTGTAAGTCAGAGCTACCCTCCCTGCCTGGACCAGTGACTGCAGCACTAACCAGTCTTTTCACCAACTGTGTATTGTTCCCTACACATCGGTGTTTTCCTTTTTTTCTTTTCTTTTTTTTTGAGACTAAGTTTCACTCTTATCACCTAGGCTGGAATTCAGTGGCGGGATCTCGACTCATTGCAACCTCTGCCTCCTGGTTTCAAGAGATTCTTTCCTCAGCCTCCCAACTAGCTGAGATTACAGGCGTGTGCCACCACTCACAGCTAATTTTTACATTTTCACTAGAGACAGGGTTTCACTGTGATGGCCAGGCTGGTCTCAAGCTCAGCCTCAGGTGATCCATCCACCTCAGCCTCCACAAAGTGCTGGTATTATTGGAGTGAGCCACCACGCCTGGCCCTATAGACCTTTTATAGCATGTTCTCTTATTCTGACTTTTTTCCTTTCCACAATTACTGTTTCACAATCCCAAGGCCACATGTCTGGTGCCTAAATGCAAACCCTACTGAAAATCCAATGTCCACGAGATCAGGATAAATTATTTGGACCTACTTATTGTAAACAGAAATACAAAATAAAAATGAGACCCTTAGTTAATCAACTTAAAAATAAAAAACCAAATTTACTTTTCTTCTTCTTAAAACATTTAATTTAGATACTTTTTATATGTAAATTGTTTCTCTGCTTGTCTTTTAAGTATCTATGAAATCTATTTCTGCTCTAATTTGTATTGCTTCTTATTCTTTTCTATCTCTCTCTCTCTCTCTTTTGAGATGGAGTTTAACTTTTGTCACCCAGGATGGAGTGCAGTGGTGCAATATTGTCTCACTGCAACCTTCACTTCCCGGTTTCAAGGGATGCTTCCTTCTCAGTCCCTTCAGTGGCTAAAATTGCAGGCACCTGCCACCACACCTGGCTAATTATTGTATTTTTAGTAGAGACTGGGTTTCACTGTGTTGGCCAGTCTGTTGCAGAACTCCTAACTTCAAGTGGTCCACCAAATTTGGCCCCCCAAAGTGCTGAGATTACAGGCCCGAGCCACTGTGCCCAGCATATTATTTTCTTTATTATACAAACATTGAGATTATTTAGTTGTCCTTTTTGAAATATTTTGTGGATTAAAGTCATGTTTTTTATTTAACATCTTTTTCTTTTTTAATATAGAAATATAGCACTATAAACTTCTGTTTTACAACTGTTTTGTGGGTTTTTTGTATCCCTGGAGTTACTGTATGTTGTGTTTCTATTTTCTTTTCTCTCAATACACTTTCTGATTTCCCTTTGCTTTTCCTCTTTGACTCACTGGATGTCCAGGTACATGTAGTTTACTGTTCACATATTTGTGAGCTTCAAATTTTTCTTTGGTTATTGATTTCTAGTTTAATTTTAATTTTAATTTTAATTTTAAAAGGTGAAACATCAGGGCGTGGTAGGTCACACCTGTAATCCCAGTACTTTGGGAGGCCGAGACAGGTGGATTACCTGTGTTCAGGAGTTTTAGACCAGCCTGTCCAACATGATGAAAATTCGTCTTTACTAAACATACAAAATTACTTTGGTGTGGTGGTGCGTGCCTATAATTTCAGCTACTTGGGAGGCAGAGGCAGGAGAATTGCTTGAACCCAGGAGGCAGAGGTTGAAGTGAGCTGAGATCTCAGCATTGCACTCTAGCATGGGTCATAGAGTGAGACTCCATCTCAAAACAAAAACAAAAACAAGTTGATATAATTTTAGTATTTTTAAATTTGAAAAGACTTTGTTTTATTTTGGCCTGACATATGATCTACTATGGATAATGTTCCATTTGTGCTTGATAAGAATGTGTATTCTCATACTGTTACATGAAATATTCTATGTATGTCCAGTAGGTGCAATTATTCTGTAGCACTATGCAAACATGTCATTTTCTTTCTAGCTTTCTGTCTGAATAATCTATGATTTTAAGTAGAGTAACAAAGTCCTCTAGTATTGTCATATTTGTCTGTTTATTTTCTAAAGTTCTCCTTACATATGTTGATATATTTATATGCTCCAAAACCCAGGAGCTAAGGGCTTCAACACAAATGGAAGAAAGGCCCCTTCCTCACACAAGCCTCATCCAGGGAAAAAGAGCAGTGGGAAACGATGGTGGGGTGGTGGCCCAGGTGCAAGTGGTCCAAGGCTAGGACCCAAGCCAATTCCCTGGATGCCCCCAGCCAGTCGTCCCCTGCTAGCCCTCTCCCGAGGCCGGCCCAGAACTACCTGCTGCTGCCTAGGCACTCTCAGACCAAGTCTTGGGACCTTCACTCTGCATTGTGCTAGCTCGGGGAGACTGGGCACCTGGGTAAACTCAGACTGTCTGGAGAAGAGAGAGCCCACCGCTGCCTGGGTACCAGATGCATCCAGCTGCTTGGAACTCAGGGACTAGGCCCCAGCCTGACTGCAGAGGCCCCTCTGGTTACCCCTTGCAGCTCAGGGACCCCCGGACCCGCAGTGGGTCGCAGGGAGGAGGGTGCACCCAGGAAGGGGAGCATTCTGCGCTGAGGCCTGAGGTGGAGAGAACTCTGCCTCCCGCCTCCCCAGTCGCCAGGTCTCCGGCTTCCCCAAGAGACCTGGTGACCTCCAAGTGCTCCCACCAGGACTGCCGTGCGGCTCCGGGTCAGTGACCTCCCTCCCCACCACCCGGGAGCCTGTGGCCAGGGGCGCAAAGATTGCTGGCCACTGTTACACCCAGAAAGTCTAAAGGCCTGCCTGCCTGGGCTGATCACCCCCAACCCCCGCCTGCATCGCCATTTTCCCTGGTCGACCAGTGGAACTTCCCCTCCGAGGAAAGGTTCCCCTCACCCCACCCTGCCATCTTAACTGTTATTATGATAATGTGAATACTCCTCACCCCACACTGCCATCTTAACTACTCTTATGTCTTACCCCACCTGCCCCTGTAACTGAACTTATGGTAATGTATACTCCTTGCCCCTTCCCACACCACTGTAACCGATCTTACCCGGTGACACCCCTGTCCCCTCCCCAAAAGATTTACCCCAACCTATAAAACCAACTCCTATCCCACCGCCCTTTTCGGCATCAGACCACCTGCACCCAGGAGAATCAACAGCCATGTTGCTCACACAAAGCCTGTTTGGGGGAGTCTCTTCATTCAAAGCGTGTGTTTTTAACAGGTACTGGCACCTGGGGGATGGAGGATCTGCTCCCAGTCTCCAGCCCGCACTGTGCCAGGACACCCCAGTGAGCCTGGGCCCTTCCCTAACCCCACCCCACGAGGCAGCCGGCCACAAGCCAGCTCCACGGAGGGCAAGGTGGCTGGGGTGGCTCCCAGCCTGCCTGGTGAGTGTCCAGTGCTGGAGCCAACAGGTATGGGAGGCGTTTTCTGCCGATTGCCCGCCAACTCCGAACACCGGACGCGCGACTATCAGGGGATTTGGGCACTAAGAGCAGAGAGGGAGCTCGCGGGTGAGCCTGAGAGCGGGCGGCTGCACTCACCTCTAGCTGGGCGGGGGCCCGCAGCCAAGTGGCCTCCGCACAGCGCGGGAGGCTATCTCAAAGGGCCTGAGGGAGAGGACGGGACAGCGCGAGCCCCTGTGTTGACTCCTAGAGCGATCTGGACTCGTGCCTCCCTGTCTTTGTCCGCTGCTCCCGTCTGGGGACATACCTCTCACCCCCTGCACCGCGTGCTCCTCTAGCGCTCCGGCTCCAGCTGGCCAGGTGGGCTCAGGCCCAGTGCTCGGCTGCCTCCCTGCGCCCTGGAGAGCAGTGGCCCAGGTGCCCAGAAGTTGCGCTCCCTAGAAACTCCCTTCAGCTCCGGCCTCCTTCTCAGCTGCTCTCCGGCGGCCCCCGGGGGCCTAGCAGCAGCCGTAGGGAGCAACAACCCAGCTGGGCCGGTGCCCTAGTTCGGGAGCCGGGCTTCTGAGCTCACCTCGGCCGCCTGTGCCCCTGCTCCTCCGAGGGTTGGGGAGGCCGCACCACCACGCTTGGCCTCTCCTATATCTCCTCGGTTTCCAGGCTGCGCAACCTGAGGAGCGCCTCGGTGCACACACACTCACACTCAGGCGCACCTGCACGCACACACGCACGTGCACGACACATGGGGGCAGATATGCGGGGGGGGGGGGGGGAGCAGGAGCTTGGCAGACGATGCTATTTCCTTCCCTTCCCAGGGAAACTGCACACGTTGACCCCGGCAAACTGCTGCTCCTTGGCACAGGATTAACTCATCCCACCGCCTGCTGCCTTCACTATTTCATCCCACTTGCCCACACCCTAGGGCCATGATCACACCTAAGGCCAGGGGGAAGGCAGGGCATCGAGGTGGAGGACCGAAGGCGGAAACTGCGGGGCTGCACGGGGCGGGGGATGCTGATTCCGCGTGACCGCCTCTGGCGACATTCAGGGAGGCAAGGCAGTGGCGGAGCATCACCCATCCACCACCGATCTCTCTCCTTCAGGGCCTGAGAACATGTGGCATGACGCCCGCTTCTTCCAAGGTCATAGGATGGATCCAGTGTGAGGGAGAGTGTGGTTGGGCACAGGTGTGAGCTACAAATTCGCAGACTGTCCGCAGCCTGCCCATGTGCTGACCTCTGCTGAGTCTATGACCTGAGTCTCCCCTGCCCCGGGTCTCAAGGGCAACACGTTTGATTGGAGTGAGCAGTCACCTTTCCTAGACCCCATCTGTCTGCCTCCCAGGAGCTGACAGATGCAACCAAAGTTTGTCTTGGCAAAAAAAAAAAAAAGAAAGAAAGAAAGAAAGAATCAAAGCAGCAAGGTGGGTCTCAGGCTGTCCCGTGGGCAGATTAGAGCTTGCCAGTCCCTCTCTGCTGCTCCCAAAGGTGTGCCAATAAAGAAGAAAAAACAAACCTGGCTGAAGCAGGCTAGTCCTTCCTTACAGCACCCTCCTTTCCCGGGTCCCCAGTTTCTTGTCCCCTCTTGGTGGCAGAAAGAGCTGAGAACAACTGAGTCAGGTCCCAGCAGAACAGTATACCAAATTGTTGCCCGGTAACAGTATGACCAATGGTGGGCTGGGCGCGGTGGCTCATTCCCGGAATTTCAGCACTTTGGGAGGCCAACAGGGGCAGATCACTTGAATTCAGGAGTTTGTGACTAGCCTGGGCAGCATGGCAAAACCATGTCTCTACTAACATTACAAAACCTTACCTGGGCTTGGTAGCAGGCACCTATAATCCCAGCTACTCAGGAGGCTGAGGCAGGAGAATCACTTGAACCCAGGAGACCGGTGTTGCAGTGAGCCAGGACCACAACACTGCACTGCGGCATGGGTGACAGAGCGAGACTCCATTTCAGAACACAACAGATCAGTGTGACCAATGGCAGGGATACCTCATCACCTCATGGGTCTGACTAGGGCGATTTCCAAGTGGGAACTAGAAAAGGCCAGCTGGATTTTTCAAGATGCCTATGAGAAAAGATAAGCAGAAAGAGATTAATTAAAGAAGACGCTATTCCAGATTTTTAGTAGAATTAAGATGGAATACAAGGAACCAGGATTCGCTGGGTGAGAAAGGAATACTGTTTCTCACTGCGTTGTCTACAGGCAAAACCTTTCAAATCTAGGGCAGTAAAATCTGGTCTCTGGGAAAGACGAACTCAAGAATGGGGCTGTACAATCCTTTGTTAATGCCTCAGACATATTTAAGGGCATACCCAAGAGAATTTCTGCATATCATTTTTTTTTGAGATGAAGTTCTACTCTTCTTGCCCAAGATGGAGTGCAGTGGCACGATGTCGGCTCACTGCAACCTCCACCTCCTGGGTTCAAGGGATTCTCCTTTCTCAGCCTTCTGAGTAGCTGGGATTACTGGCATTAGCCACCATGCCCGGCTAATTTGTTTGTATTTTTAGTAGAAATGGGGTGTTACCGAGTTAGCCACGCTGGTCTCTAACTCCTGACCTCAGGTGATCTGCCTGCCTTGGCCTCCCAAAGTCTTGGGATTACAGGTGTGAGCCACCATGTCCAGCCAGCTTCTACATATTTAAAGACACTGTGCCTCACTCAGCAGCTTCACAGGAGCCTAAAGATAAAGAAAGATCTATTTTTCTATTTTAAAATTTCATTTATTTATTTAATTAGAGACAGAGTCTCACCCTGTTGTCCAGAATGGAGTACAGCTGTGTGACTTCAAATAGGAAAAGAGAGACAGGAAGAGAAAGACAGGCTTTGAGGGATCTGTCCACAGCTATTCCAGCCCCTGCTGTGAGAGTCTTTTCAGAAAAGGGCACAGATTCTGTGGGGCAGAGACCAGCCACCCACACCGTGCACTATCTGCTTTCTCAGTCCACAGAGCTACAAGAGGCAGTCATCAATTATTGTGTTAACTAAGTTCGTTTTGGGAGGAATTTTTGTTATGCAGCAATAAATAACCAGAAAAATTTCATTTACTAACTTAGAAAATGTCAAAATATGTTGTAAAGCAAAAAATTTTAATGGTGAAATAACATGTATGGTGCCACTTTTGAGAAAGAAACCTTTGTATATGGAATCCGTGTACATGTAACATGTTTGCACAGACTATGATTCCAATGCTTTCTGTTAACTAACTCTGGAGAATCAGTATTGAGGGGATAAATTTATATGTATATATTTCTTTATTTACATATTGTATTTATATATAAATGTATACTTTATATTTATGTATTTTATGAATAAGTGTATATTATATATAAATTTATATAATTATATATTTATATTTTACAAATATTTCCATATAAATATTGTATATAAACTTATATGCTTATGTATTTATATTTTATATACTTATATATTTTATTTATATATATAAATATATATGCTTTTATTTATGTATATAAATATTTGTATATTTTTATTTATGTATGTATATATTTACATAAATAGCTTTTTATAAATGGCTTTTTGTAAATAAAGTATAAATATCTTTTTACTTTTTTTGACAGAAAATTTTTTAAAATGCAAATTAGCCAGTCAAAAAATAGAATCAAATTAAATATTTACATATAAAAAATATAAAATATAAGTACATAATATACATATTTAT
>PVKV010034861.1:0-17241 GCA_004027835.1 Alouatta palliata | reverse complement strand
TCTCCTGCCTCAGCCTCCCGAGTAGCTGGGACTACAGGCACGTGCCACCATGCCCAGCTAATTTTTGTATTTTTAGTAGAGACGGGGTTTCACCATGTTGACCAGGATGGTCTCGATCTCTTGACCTCGTGATCCACCCGCCTCGGCCTCCCAAAGTGCTGGGATTACAGGCGTGAGCCACCGCGCCCGGCCGAATTTTTTAAAATTATGTTTTGTAGGGACAGGGTCTTGCTTTGTTGTCCAGGCTGGTCTCAAACTTCTGGTTTTAAGTGATCCTCTCGCCTTGGCCTCCCAAAGTGCTGGGATTGCAGGTCTGAGCCACTTCAGTCAGCCTTGTCTCTTTTTTGAGACAGGGTCTTGTTCTGTTGCTCAGGCTGGAGTGCAGTGGTGCAATCACAGCTCACTGCAGCCTCGAACTCCTGGGCTGAAGCGATCCTCCCATGTCAGCCTCTCAAGTAGCTGGGATACAGGCACGTGCCACCACACTCAGGAACATAATCAGTTGTTGAATCTAGATGGAGAATGTACGGTATTCACTATAGTATTATTTCAACTTTCCTATATGCTGAAAATTTTTTCAAAATAAAAAGTTTTACATCTGTGTAGTGTGGGAAATAATTTTTTTTTTTTTAAGTATGAGAATGGGACAGGCCTGGTGGCTCATGCCTGTAATCTCAGCACTTTGGGAGGCTGAGGCAGGTGGATCACTTGAGGCCAGGAATCTGAAACCAGCCTGGCCAACATGCTGCAACCCTGTCTCTACTAAAAGTACAAAAATCAGCCAGCATGGTGGCACATGCCTGTAATCCCAGCTACTCAAGAATCGCTTGAACCCAAGAGGTGGAAGTTTCAGGTTTCAGTGAGCGAAGATTGCACCACTGCACTCCAGTCTGGGTGACAGAGTGAGACTGTCTCAAAAAAAAAAAAGTATGAGAACGAAGAAAAGAAAAACATACAGGAAGAAGCAGGCCATTTCTTTCTCTTCCCCCAGACACTGTCCTTTCTATGTATGAAGCAGGAACTGCAGACATCATTGTGCAACCACATAAGGCTGACATGTCAAGGCAGGTTCAGTGGAAAGACGGAAAAACCAGAGCCCTGATGATGTCTTTGAGTCACTGAGTTAATACCCCTAGAGCTGCCTCTTCAGGACTTCTCTGCATGTGGGATAACAAAACTTCCTAATGTTCCTGTTGGGTGAGGAAGGGTTTTCTTCGACTTACAGTTAAATGTGTCTTAATTGACACAGAAACATTTGGGAACTGTCTGCACATGGGGTACAGGTGAGCTCACTGGGGCACAGTGGACACAGAGGAGAACCCAGGCCAGAGGAACATCACATTGAAAAGCTGAGTGTCCAGGTGCGGTAGCTCCCACCTGCAATCCCAGCACTTTGGGAGGCCGAGGCGGGCAGATCATCTGAGGCCAGGAGTTCGAGGCCAGCCTGGGCAACATAGCGAAACCCCATCTCTAATAAAAATACAAAAATTAGCCAGGCATGGTGGTGAGTGCCTGTAGTCCCAGCTACTCGGGAGACTGAAGTGGGAGGACTGCTTGAGCCTGGCAGGTGGAGGCTGCAATGAGTAGTGATTTGTGTCACTGCACTCCAGCCTTGGCATCAGAGCAAGACAGTCAAAAAAAAAAAAAAAAAAAAAAAAAAGCTGTAGGGGAAAGAAGGAGCTGGTGATGACAGCTAAGAGGCAGAGCCTAGGAGCAGCGGGCAATGGGAGGGCAGCAGCTTGGTGCCTAAGAGTTTGGTGCCTAAGAGCTTGGTGGGAGTCCTGAGAAAGAAGGAGCGGTGGACAGTGTAGGATGCTACAGGCAGAGAAGTGAAATAGGACAGACCAGTCTTCATGTTACCTTGGTAGGGAGAGATACTGTCTGGGAGTGGGAGAGGAGGGGAAAGCAGGACACCTGTAGCTCTTTTAAAGAGAGAATGTGGTTGCCGTGGTTACTACTGAACATGACCCGGCTGGGTGTGGTGGCTCATGCCTGTAATCCCAGCACTTTGGGAGGCTGAGGCAGGAGGACTCTTTGTGCCTAGGAGGCTGAGGTTGCAGTGAGCCATGATCACACCACTGCACTCCAGCCTGGATAACAGAGCAAAACCCTGTCTCAAAAAAATAAAATAAAATAGTTGGGCCGGGTGTGGTGGCTCACGCCTATAATCCCAGCACCTTGGGAGGCCGAGGTGGGTGGATCACGAGGTCAAGAGATCGAGACCATCATGGTCAACATGGTGAAACCCTGTCTCTACTAAAAATACAAAAATTAGCTGGGCATGGTGGCGCACGCCTGTAGTCCCAGCTACTCGGGAGGCTGAGGCAGGAGAACTGCTTGAACCCAGGAGGCGGAGGTTGTGGTGAGCCGAGATCGCGCCATTGCACTCCAGCCTGGGTAACAAGAGCGAAACTCCGTCTCAAAAAAAAAAAAGGAAGTGACCCCAGCCAGGGTGTACGAGATCCCGGCTTTGTGATTAAATGGCTGCTGGACCTTAGGCCAGGCTCCTCCTGTCTCTTTTTCTGCCTCAGTTCCCCCCACTGGTAAAATGGAGGGACATGGTGGAGGATCGGCAGGCCCTTCCCTAGGGCTGGCCTCCTGATCAGCAGCCAGCCCTCTGAGCACCCCGTGTGACGAGTGCTGGCTAGGGGCTTTCCACCAAGGAGCGTCTCATCAAATCCCCCCAACACGCTGCCCTCAGTGTTCCCATGCCCACCTCACAGAGGAGGCAACAGAGACAGAGACAGGAAGTTGCTTGCTCAAGACCACGGCTAGCGAGCTTGTGGAAAGTGCTAACCTCAGCCCCAGCAACCGCAGATGCCGCCCAGCACTCAGTGCAGCTCATGCCTGCCTGCCCACATCTCCCCTTTTCTCAGACCTGCTAAATCCCCCCTCTGGGAAGGCACTCTGATTAGCCCCATCCCACTTGAGGCGCCTCCATGAACTCAGCATTGCCACAGCCCTCTGCCGACAGTGTAGGCCATGCTAAGCGGGCTAGCTAGGTGACTTTGGGCCTTGCCAGAGCCCTGCAGAAGCAGGAAGCTGAGCTCTACCCTCAGGCCCTTCATCTCTCTCTGACCCTGAATCCTGGGCCCACTGATATCACACCTGGTAACTACAGCCACAGCCTGGCCTGGGGCTGGGCCAGGTCTCCTGAGCTAAGGGTGGGGCTTGTGTGGCTTTATGCCAAGCCATGTCCTGGCTACAATCAGCCAGGAGTGAGAGAAGCTGCCTCAGACCCAACCGGCGAGAGGAAGGGCCATGCCTTCCCCGGCCTTGCCCTTTCTCTGGCACCCCCTCCTGCTGCCAGGACCCAGACCCTTTCAGGCCTCTGCTCTCACCTTGCTGACTCACGGGGGCACCTATGCTGCCATAGCAGGAAGGGATTGAGATCTTTTCTTCTGAGCCACGCTCATCACTCAACATGTCCACCTCATCTTCTGCAGACAGGGATGCCTAGGTCACCGCTCTGGGCCTAGGCCTAGAGGAAACTCAGGCCCTGGGCCCTCGCCAGTGCGAAGCAGCCTATGTACTGCACCCCGGGGTGTATAAGGAGAGAATTCGCAAGGCTGGGGAGCAAGGATCCAACCAGAATGGGCCTGTTCTTGGAGTTCTTCCAGCCCAGCTCCCAGGGGACCTGCGTGGCCAATGCCAATGCCATGGTGGGTTGTTGGGGGGCAGGGATCTGAAGGCCTGAGCTACAGGAGTCAGGGTGGCAATGTGTGGATTGGCCTCCTGGGAGAAAAGGCTGTCACGCTGGCGGAGGCTGGATGGGAAAGGGGGCTGGGTAATTTCTTGGCCCTCGCATGGTTTCTAGGCACACACTATCCTACAGTGGGTCAAGGGTTTCAAATGTTAGTGGCAACATCTGTGCCAAGGGTATGGAGTCTCTTAATCTGAGAGCTTCCAGGAGGGAAGCCCAGCCCTCAGGGAGAAGAGCGCAGGAGCTGCAGATAACAGGGTGGAGGCTGCTGCTCCAGCTGACAAGGGCCTTCGTCAGGTACTTTCTCTCCATCAGCCCAACTGTAGAAGGTGCAGGCACATGAGAGGCAAAGAGGGCATGAGGGCAGGGCACGCTTACCGTCTCCGTAGATGCGGATTCCTCGCCTCCTGGGAACCCAGGCAGGAAGAAGGAAGAAATATAAGTTAGGACCCCTGGAATGATACCAGGGATAGCGCTCTGGGCGCCAGACTTCAGCCAAAGCTCAACGACATGGAAGCAGGCCTCTGCCTCCTGAGGGTTTCAATCCCAGCCCCAGCCTGGGGTGAGCCAGAAGACAGGCTTCGAGGTGTCTGACTCTGCACAATGGAGGAGGATGGGGAAGGGGTGAAGAGCAGAGTTAGGTGGGAAGACTACAAGGCTTGCAGAGCCCGTGAGCTCAGCCCCAGCTCTGCTCTGCAAAGACTGAGGCCTGTCGCTTAACCTCTCTGAATCTCCTAGGCCTTAGAATGACTCAAAGTGGTATTCCGAAGAGCAAGAAGGAAGAGAAAGGTAAAAAATGTTTTGAAAACATGAAAGTGCTAGACAGATGTAAAAGATTCCCTTTACTGAGAACCTTACACAGGGCCTAGCCCAGGATGGGTCCATAGATCATCTGTGTTTGCAGAATTAATCAATGAACAGGGAACAAACAGATGGGATGCTCAGCCACTCCTACAGACCCCATACCTTACTAAAAGCACAATTCAGTTTATGCTCAGATTCAAAGTTGGGCTCCCCAGAAGAAGGTGTAAAGAAAAAGACAGTGGTCAGGGAAGGCTATGTGAACCTTCTTTGTATTCCCCAAGACACTAGGAGTCATTGTCCTCTGGCCATGTGAGGATGGAAGAGGACACAGGGGCAGAGACAGAAAGACCCCCGAGGCGGGCTCCTTACCCAGGATTCACAGATTCCGAGGGCAGGGGCACTTTCCGGGTCTTGCTAAGGGAGGTCAAAGGTGAGCTCATAGTTCCACTTCTCGAATCCAGCTGTCAGGAACTCCCTAGAGGAATGCAGGAAGTCAGCCCTTGGGGACAGAGGAGACAGACTCAGGGCTCCAGGCCCAGGGGGTAGCCTGAAGTTTCCTCTTCCCTGGCTCCTCTTCCTAATGGGAAGCACTGTGTAGGCAGAAGTACCCTTTGCCTCTTCCACTGCCCCGACACAGGTTTCTGGAAGTTTCTGTTATCTGCCTGCTCCTCTGGGTATACGGCTCTCCACTCTGACCCGAGAGACCTTTGGCCTGGTGGTGCTTGGGAAAGGACAGTGGGGATGGGATGGGATGGGATGGGATGCAGAAATGAGTCAGAAGCCTGGGACTTCCTCAGACTTACAGCCTGGGGACACTACTCCCCAGGAGGCGTCCATCCTTCAGCAAGCTGGGTGGCACAAAGCCCAAGTGTCTCCTTCCCTCCCACCAGAAACCAGGTGCCACTCCCAACATCTCAGAGCCAGAGAGGGCAACCCACAGGCAGGATTCAATCAAGACACAGTCCATGTGACACCAAGATTAAGACTCCAGGTTCTGCCACTCACTGGAGCAACCCATCTTCAGTTTCTTTTAGTGTAAAATAGGCGTACTAATAGTACTGGCACAGGCAGGGTTCTGAGCAGATTCAGAGAGAACAGAGAACGTCCAGCCCAGCACCAAGCTCAAAGGAAACACTGAAAAATGTGAGCTGGGGCTGCTGTGTGTTTTTGCTGTTGCTGGCACACAGAAGGCACTCATAAATGTTAGTTCCCTTTCCTACCCTCTTCCTTCTGGAAAGAGGAATGCACTTGAGGGACATCATCGAAGGCTACTACCCTATTCAGTAAATGAAGCAGATTAAGTCACTAATATCTAGAACCAAAGGACCTCTATTAGGGAGGTTTTGGAGATAGAGTCTCACTCTGCTGCCCAGGCTCATCTCCCATCTTGCCACCTCCCACACTTGAGCCACCTGAACTACTAGCAATACCTCAAATGCACGTGTGTCCCCAGTGCCTCAACCCCCCACTCCTACCTGCACCCTTCCCTTGGCCAGCTAACTCTTTTTTTCCCCCTTCAGTTTGTTTTTCACTTATATTTTAGCTTTTTATTTGAACATTATTATAGATTCACAGGAAATTAGGAAAGATCTTTGTATCCTTCACCCAGATCTCCTCAATAGTTACATTTTATACAACTACAGTACAATATCAAAATCAGGAACTGACATTTTTTTATACAGTTTGTATGTATAGGTCTATGCTGTTTGATCGCGTGGGCAGATTAAATCACATAGGTCAAGTCACACGGGTAACTACCACTGCAATCAAAATACAGAACTATTCCAGACCCACCAAGAGCTCCCTTGTGGCCCTCTTTATAGTCACACCCATCCTGCACCCCTCCCCCAGCCCTAACCATTGGCAACCAGAATGCTATTTTCCATCTCCATAATTTTCTTACTTCAAAAAAGTTATATAAAAGGAATTATACAGTATACAAACTTTTTCATTTCAGATATAATTCACATATTTCACCCTCTTATGGGGTAAATTGTTTTTAGTGTATTCACAGACCTGTACTACTATTTTAGAACATTTTCATCAGCCTTAAAAGACCCCGTACCCTTTAGCAGTCACCTCCCACTTACCCTCTAGCCCTCACCCTCTTTCCCAGCCAACCTTAGGCAACCAGAAATCTACTTTCTGTTCTATAGGCTTGCCCATTCTGCACATTTCATATAAATGGAATATATACTGCAATATACTAAAAACGATTGAAATTTACACTGTAAAGGAGTGAAGTATATAGTAGGTGAATTATATCTCAATAAAGCTGCCATAGGGGGAAAAAAAATTCCTAAACCAAACCCAACATCTTTCCTCAAACTCACTTCCTCCCACTTCTCCCTTCTTGATGGCACCCCGTCACCCAACCAGAACATTTTTCTCTCCTTCCTTCCCTCTTACACCATCTTCCCTCTAACACCACACCCTGCAGGTTAAACTCTCTCACACACAGCTGCCCCTTTCCATGCCCACTGTCGGCCATTCTAGTGGGACTCTCACTGCCCATTCTGGGGGCTGTCACATGGCCCCCAACTGACTTTCCTACTTCCAGTGTCACTCCAGTCCAATCAGACACTGTCTCCAGGTTAATCTTCTCCAGATTACAGGGGACACTGCGGGCAAATGTTGCATTTCCCCATCCGTTTCGGGGGACTCCTGAGGGCAGGGGTGTGTCTCTTCCTCCTTCAGAATGGGGAGCCCTGAGGACAGTTGTGTACCTCTTTCACTTTGGGGCTTCCAAGGGCAGCACTATGGCTTCCCCTCAGGCCGAAAGCTCCTTAAGGTAGGTTTGTCACCCAGTTCAGACCTGGCTCTAAGGGCAAAGCTATGTACCATGCCTGCACATCTTTGGGACCGAACTCAGTGCTGTGCTTGACTTACAACATCCTTCTTCACACCTCCTCGGCCTATCCGTCACCCCCAGGGCCCAGCGCTCTGGCGGGGACAAAGTCCGACCTGCTGCCAGGAGTCACTCCCTAATGCCCCCAAGGACGCACCCAGGGAGCGACGTCTATCACAACCTAACCCATCCCTGGCAGCCGTGTCGCCTCCTCCCGCCTCCAAGCGTAGTCATGGTAAGCAAAGTCCCGAATCTCTCCTGTGGGAGCCGCGGAGCTCGCGGGCCCTCGGGGCTCTCGGGGATCGGGCTCCAGCCTGCGTGGGGACTCCAGGAGCAGAAAGGTCTTGGGCCAGACTCACCACGCAGGGCCGCTAGCCGTCCAGCGGTGCCGCCATCTTGTTGTCACGCGGTTTCCTAGGCGACTAGGACCCGTGCACTTCTTATTGGCTAGTTTGAGGGAGGCCTGAGCAACCAGCAGACTGCAGAGGTGGATGCAGTCGTCTATGCTCGGATTCTATTGGCCCTCAGAGTCGGTATTCTTCGTGGGATACCATGAATCCCAGAATGCACCGCTCTGAGCGGGCTCCAAGTCCAGGGAAATGGGGGGGGGGCGGGGTTGTTGGTTCATACCCACAGGTGCGGGAGGAAGGAACCTGGGATTAGGTTAATGAAGCTGCTGGAACCCTCTGGACCTGAATGTGTGATCCCGGCAGTGCTGCTATTTTGCTAAATTGATCTTGGGGGGAATTATCCGTCTTAGCCTGTTTCCCTATGTGGTCAGTATTACAGTACATCGCTTTGAGGACGGGTTGCAATGATGCAAGTACTTAATAAATGTTTTTGTTGTGGTTTTTTTTTTTTTTTTTGAGACTGAGTTTCGCTCTTGTTACCCCGGCTGGAGTGCAATGGCGCGATCTCGGCTCACCGCAACCTCCGCCTCCTGGGTTCAAGCAATTCTCCTGTAGCCTCCCGAGTAGCTGGGACTACAGGCACGTGCTACCATGCCCAGCTAATTTTTGTATTTTTAGTAGAGACGGGGTTTCACCATGTTGACCATGATGGTCTCGATCTCTTGACCTCGTGATCCACCCGCCTTGGCCTCCCAAAGTGCTGGGATTACAGGCTTGAGCCATCGCGCCCGTCCTGTTGTTGTTTTTGAAGGAAGGAAGGAAGGAACTAATAAGTGTTTCTTAAATCTGAGTTTCTGTGATAATTCCTTGACCAGATTTGCGCCCAGATTTGCACAAATGCTTGTTCTTTTTTTTAAGAATTGGGTAAGACAATTTCCCCTCCCTGAGCCTCATCTGTAAAATTGTGTTGGATTAGAGTCAGTCACCACAGCAGCTAAAGGCAGTTAAGAGCACGAACTTTGGAATTAGGAGTCCTGGCTCCTGATTGTGTGTTCTTGGACACTTTATATACCTTAGTTTTTATATCTGTAAAATAGTGATAATACCTACCCCCACTGGGTTGCTATAAGGATTAAATAAGATAATGCAAAGTACATGATTTTAAAGGGGAAAGCCGAAACAAACAAAAACACTTGTACAGAGCACTTTTTCAAAAACGTTTCCTGCTGTTAATCATCATCATCATCTCTCCACCCTTTCAGCTGTGACAGTCTGGGATTTTATGATTTCTGATCTCAGGCACTTACTTCCTTGTGCCCATGTTCAAAAGCCCCTTTCTCGGCACAACACAGAGTGCCTCTTTTTTTTTTTTTTTTTTTTTTTTTACAAGTAATTTATTTTCCGTTTGACTTTCTAACCTACCACACATTGAGGGAAGGGCAGGCTCTGCTCACTGCAACCTCTGCCTCCCTGGCTCAAGCCATCCTCCCACCGCAGCCGCCACTGTAGCTGGGATTACAAGTGCGAGCAACCAAGCCCAGCTAGTTTTTGTATTTTTTTGGTAGAGATGGGGTTTCGCCATGTTGCCCAGGCTGATCTTAAACTCCTGAGCTCAAGCGATCCATCTCTGCCTCCCAAAGTGGACGGCATTCTTTATATGCAAATTGGAAGCTAAAGAGAGCTACCACTACTGAGTGCCTTCCAAGTACTAGACGGCAAATTATGAAATTTACAGATGAGAAAACTGAAGCTCAGGGTACTACAGTGGCTTGCATAAGATTATAAAGCAGAAGTGGATTCAAACCCAGAACCTTCTGCCTCAAGAATCCATGCTCAGGTCGGGTGCAGTGACTCACACCTGTAATACCAGCACTTTGGGAGGCTGAGGTGGACAGATCACAAGGTCAGGAGTTCGAGACTAGCCTGGCCAACACAGTGAAACCCGGTCTCTACTAAAAATACAAAAATTAGGTGGGCATGGTGGTGGGTGCCTGTAATCCCAACTACTCTGAAGGCTGAGGCAGGGGAATCACTGGAACCCAGGAGGTGGAGGTTGCAGTAAGCCAAGATTGTGCCACTGCATGACAACCTAGGCGAAAGAACGACTCTATAAAAAAAAAAAAAAAAAAAAAAAAGAGTCCATGCTCTTCCTAGAAACTTTCACTCTGGTAAACCTGGCAGGCATAGATAAGCTAAGGATGCAGGTGGTACAGACTTACTGCCAAGGGAGGAGTCTAGGCAGAAAGTGACTAGAAAGTGGAGGTGGAAGGACCTCTTGTTGCTGAGCTGCTCCCAGAAGGTTTTCTGAGGTTTTAGGTGTATGAAGACGAGAAAGTCTGAGATCACACTGGGGCCAAGTGTTTTCTGGGGTTGGAGCTGTAGTCAGGGAGAGTAGCAATTTCATACTGTCACCTTGCTCATGAAGATAAGCAAGCGTGGGAGGCAGGATCTCTGGCCTCATGAGCCCTGCTGCGGTCTGCCCGCTGCTTCCTGCCTCAGCAAGAACCAGATCATGAGTGGCATTTACCCAGGGACCAGGTTTACCCCATCCCTTCCTCCAACCCAGGGCCTGGCTCAAGATTCCAGAGCAGGAGGACACTCAGCAAATACCTAGTTCCTGGGAGGGAAGTGGGGGCCCTCTAACCTGGCAGGTCAGTCGTTTGATTTTTTTTTTTTTTTTTTTTTGAGATGGAGTCTCACTCTGTCTCCAGGCTAGAGTGCAGTGGCAGGATCTCGGCTGGCTGCAACATCTCCCTCCCAGGTTCAAGCAATTCTCCAGCCTCAGCCTTCCAAGTAGCTGGTACTACAGGCTCGTGCCTCCACACCCAGCTACTTTTTTTGTAGCTGGGTCCTGCCTTTCTGATGTTCCAGAAACCGTCCAGAAACCATCACGTTCTTCCCTGCGTTCTGGCCTTCCGATGAGAACATCCTCTCTTGCGTCTTTCATTTGGGAAAATTCCCATTCGATCCTTCAACCAGTTCAAATGTCCCCTCCCCCATGAAATCATCTCTGGTTCATCCCCACTCCCTCACAAGCAGAATCACACTCTACCCTCCACTCTCTGAAAGCTCTGCTGCCATTGTAGCCTTCTTTTGTTGTTGTTGTTATTGTTGTTTGAGACAGGGTCTCGTTTTGTCACCCAGGCTGGAGTGCAGTGGCAGGATTTTGGCTCACTGCAATCTCCGCCTCCGGGTTCAAGCGATTCTCATGCCTCAGCCTCCTGAGTAGCTGGGATTATACATGTGCACCACTATGCTTGGCTAATTTTTGTATTTTTAGTAGAGATGTGGTTTCACTGTGTTGGCCAGGCTGGTCTCGAACCCATGACCTCAGGTGATCCGCCCAAAGTGCTGGGATTACAGGCGTGAACCACCACGTCTGGCCCATTATAGCATTACTTACTCAGTTTTGTGATTTTAGTATGGGTCTCCCTGCTGGACTATAAATTCCTCAGGGGAAAGGACCCTCACTCATTCATCTTGCCTGACACACAGTAGGTGTCAGTAAATTAATCAAAAGAGTCAATTAGGCTGGACGCGGTGGCTGTAATCTCAGCACTTTGGGAAGCTAGGGGTGGGGGGGCGAATCACAAGGTCAGGAGTTCAAGACCAGCCTGGCCAACATGGTGAAACCCCATCTTTGGCCAGGCGCAGTGGCTCACGCCTGTAATCCCAGCACTTTGGGAGACTGAAGTGGGTAGATCACAGGGTCAGAAGTTTGAGACCAGCCTGGCCAACATGGTGAAACCCCATCTCTACTAAAAATACAAAAAGTAGCTGGGCATGGTGGTGGGCACCTGTAATCTCAGCTATTCAGGAGGCTGAGGCAGGAGAATCACTTGAACCCTGGGAGACGGAGGCTGCAGTGAGCTGAGACCACGCCACTGCACTCCAGCCTGGGCAAGAGAGCAAGACTCCATCTCAAAAACAAACAAACAAACAAACATTGTCTCTACTAAAAATACAAAAATTAGCCGTATGTGGTGGTGGGTGCCTGTAATCCCAGCAACTCGGGAGGCTGGGGCAGGAGAATTGCTTGAACCTGGGAGGCAGAGATTGCAGTGAGCCAAGATGGTGCCATTGCACCCCAGCCTGGGCCACAAGAGTGAAATTCTGTCAAAAAAAAAAAAAAAAATTAAGTGAAAGTTGCCAGGAAAGATTTAAGAAAAATTAAAATAAAATAATAAAAGGAAAAAAAAAAGAGTGAATGAGCAAAAGTCTGAATGGATAGTGGGTGGATGGAGAGGTGAATGAATGGGTGGGCGAAGACTCACCCTGGATGCTCTGTGATGCTACTGAATCCCAGCCTTGTCTCAGTGGGGATGAAAAATTCAGGGCAGATCACACTGTGACGTGTGCCACAACTCTCTTCCCCTTCCTCTCTCCCTGCTGTATTCCATTCTATCATTGATCAAGTACATATGGAGAACCTGCCCTATGTGAGACTGTGCTAGACCCCAGGGACAGTCATCCAAAGACACTGTGGAACTGGGGTGGGATGGTGATCTGAGGTGCTTTGCACGCCTGGACTCCTCTTGTTCTGCAAGTCTCAGCACACGCATTTCTTCTGAGTGGTTTTTCCTGACCACTGACCTGGAATATACCCTCCCCACATTTCACTTCTTCTTCTTCTCACATTACCCCCTTGATTTCCTCATGCCATTTGTGAAAATCTAAATTACCATTGTTTTTATTAGTCTTCCCCACTTGAATATCAGTTCCATAATAGCAGGGAGTGTGTCTTTATGTTCATTGCTGTATTCCCAGTGCCTAGTTCAGTACCTGGCACACAGCAGACACTTAATAAACACATTCTGCTCTAATAATATTTTCTTATGATCTTCACTAATTTTCTCTTCAGTTGTGCCTAATTGGTTGTTAAACCTATCCATTGAGTTCCTAAATTTTATTACTGTATTTTTCATTTCTAGAATTTCCATTTGGTTCTTCTGTTCTTTTCTATAATGTCTAGTTCTCTCTCTCTCTCTTTTTTTTTTTTTTTTTTTCTGAGATGGAGTTTTGCTCTTGTTTCCCGGGCTGGAGTGCAATGGTTCAATCTCAGCTCACTGCAACCACCATCTCCCAGGTTCAAGTTATTCTCCTGCCTCAGCCTCCTGAGTAGCTGGGATTACAGTCATGTGCCACCATGCCTGGCTAATTTTGTATTTTTAGTAGAGATGGGGTTTCACCATGTTGCCCCACTGGTCTTGAACTCCTGACCTCAGATGATCCACCTGCCTCGGCCTCCCAAAGTGCTGGGATTACAGGCATGAGCCACCGCACCCAGCCTAACTTCTAGTTCTTAATCTTGTCCAGTGTCAGTCTTGTCCTGCTGCTCAGAAGGCAGAAGAGGAAAATGTCTTCGAGTATAGTAAGCATAGTTATCTGAACATTTGATTGATTATTCCATTGTCTGGATCTTTTGTATAACTTTCTATTATCTGTTTCTTCTTTTTGGTCACATTGTATTCAATTTCTTTGAGGGTTGGGCTGTTGTTTCCTGTTTATTCTCACTCCCTGTGGTCCAACCCAAAACCTAGTGGGGGAAGTCTTTCAGGGCTCCCCTTTCTTAGGGGATCTAGAACTATAATTTTTCTCCCATCCATGTGTAGGCATATGAATATAAGAAAGCTCGGCTCAGTTTCTCAGCTGTCCCCTCTGGAAGTGGCAAGTACTTTAGGAGAAGAGCAGCTCCAAATAAAGGGCTTGCTTCTCTCAGCCCTTTATTTCTTTTCTGTATTGATAACCTTTCAGTACTGACTCTACTGTTGCCCCATAATAAATATGTACTGGGTGAATATATGCAGGACTACTAGCTCAGAGGCAGGAATAGATATAGATGCATTAAATGCAGTCATTCTTCCGGCAGTCCCTGACACCTACTCTGTGCCATATTCTGTGCTGGGCTAAGAGAAGTGGCAAAACCTAGTCCCAACCCACAAGGGACAGACCACATTCTTGGTAGACACAATATTTAGAACAGAGGTCAACAGGAAGGGCCCTTCTAACATTTAGGAACAACTCCTCTTTTTGAGTTTCCTAGGGCAAGTGAAAAGTTTCCCTGGGGAAGGGGCTTCTGAGCTAAATCTTGAAGAATAAAGAAGAGTTTGCAGTTTGGGCAACGTAGCAAGACTCCATCCCCCACCACCCCAAAAATTAGCTGGGCGTGGTAGCATGCACCTGTAGTCCCAGCTACTCAGGAGGATGAGGCGGGAGGATTGCTTGAGCCCAGGAGTTCAAGGTTACAGTGAGCTATGACTGCACCACTGTACTCCAGCCTGGGTGACAAGGGCAAGAACCTGTCTCAAGGAAAAAAAGAAAAAGAGTTTGCCAGGTAAAATAACTGGAGAAGGGCTTTCCTTGCAAAGGAAATACATGGACTGTAAAAGACACTCCTTAGAGTGTCAGGAGGTGAAAATGAAACTTCTGAGGTTTGCAAGAAAATGTTTACAAATATGAGTCTGGCATTTAGTATCCTCACATGCATCTCCAGCAGGGAAAACTATACCAGACTGTCTGGCTACCTCTTTGTAAGAGGGTAGAAGATTGCACAGCGTGATGGGGCTAATTTTCAGCAGACTAATCTCAGACTTCAACATGGGTATCCGGTCTCCTGGACCAGTGCCCTCTGGCACCGGCCACCTCCCCGGCTCACATGAACCCCAGAATCACTCACCCCCACCAACCCTAGAATCAGCATCACATCAAAGGCAGCTGAGAACTTGAGTCAAGGTTGAGGAGAGACCTCTGGGTGAAGGAGCAGGGATGGGGGCAGGGAGTGGTGGGTGGCTGGGGGCTCCTCCCTCTTCTCTCCCTCCCTGCCCACCCCCCCACTTCCTGGCTTTCTCTTATCAGTTTTGACTCTCAGTTCTTCTCTCTCTCTTTTTTTTTGAGGTGGAGTTTTGTTCTTGTCACTCAGGCTGGAGTGCAATGGTGCGATCTCAGCTCACTGCAACCTCTTTCTCCTGAGTTCAAGCAATTCTCCTGCTTCAACCTCCCAGGTAGCTGGGATTACAAGTGTCTGACACCATGTCCAGCTAATTTTTGTATTTTTAGTAGAGACAGCGTTTCACCATGTTGGCCAGGCTGGTCGTGAACTCAGGTGATCCAGCCACCCAAAGTGCTGGGATTACACTCATGAGCCACCTCGTGGCCCTCTCAGTTTTTGTTTTTGTTTTTTTTTGAGACAAGGTCTTGCTTTGTCTCCCAGGCTGGAGTGCAGTAGCACAATCATGGCTTATTGCAGCCTGGACCTCCCAGGCACAATCAATCCTCCTGTCTCAGCCCCCCAAGTAGCTGAGGCTATAGGTTTGTGCTACTATGCCAGGCTAATTTTTCTTTTTCTTTTTTTTTTTTTAGAGATAGGGCCTCCCTATGTTGTCCCGGTGGTCTCAAACTCCTGTGCTCAAGTGATCTGCCCGCCTCAGCCTCCCAAAGTGCTGGGATTGCAGGCGTAGCCCCCATGCCCGGTCTCAGTTTTTTTCTTTGGACCCGGCCTTAGCCAGGTCTTCCTGGCCCAAAACAATAGAAGAGAAGTGAGGGGAGTTTTCCCTTTACTACCTGGCATGTCAATGGGGCCTAACATAGACTAAGGAAGGGAGAGTTCGAAGACAGAGAGGGCCTCAGTCGGGCTGCGGTTACCAACTCCTGGGGCCTGGGAGGAGTTGGTACAGGGGAGGGGATGGGAATGGAGGGAACCAAGACTTAATGGGTGAATTCTAGGGCAGCCCCAGAGGTTTCATACAAGGCTGTGGCTTCAGACAGACCTGGATTCAAGGTCAAATGAGACTAGCTTCACCATTTACGACCTTAGCAAGTCACTTAACATCTAAGCCTCAGTGTTTTCACTGGTCAAATGGGGATAAACGGAGGGCACCACTGAAGGAATCAAGTGAGAGTATGCTAAAGCATGGGGCACTGTCCAGGCAGCTTTGGGTTCCTCTCACCCCCTCACCCTTTACTGGGCCCTCATAGCCACTCTCTCACCCCAGTCCCCTTCCCCTGCAGTTTCATCACCTGCTTGTCCCCTCCCTAGCTCCACTCCCATTCATCCTCAGTTGATAAAAGCAACCCGTCTGCTTGCGACTTTCTCTACCAAAATCACAAAACACCAGGTCTTGGCTGGTCAAGGTGGCTCATGCCTGTAATTCCAGCACTTTGGGAGGCCGAGGTGTGTGGATTGCTTGAGGTCAGGCGTTTGAGACTAGCCTGACCAACATGGTGAACCTGTCTCTACTAAAAATATAAAAATTAGCCGGGCGTGGTGGTTCGTACCTATAATCTCCGCTACTCACGAGGCTGAGACAGGAGAATCATTTGGGAGGTGGAGGTTGCAGTGAGCCGAGATCACACCACTGCCCTTCAGCCTGGGCAAGAGAGCAAGACTCCATCTCAAAAAAAAAAAAAAAAAAGAAAAGAAAACAAAAGACAAAAAAAAGAAACCCCATCTTTACTAAAAATATATATATATCCTGGGTTCCGGCAATTCTCGTGCCTCAGCCTCCCAAGTATCTGGGACTACAGGTGTGTGCCACCATGCCTGGCTAATTTTTCTTTTTGTGTGTGTATACACACACACACACACACACACACACACACACACACACATATCCAAAAAGAAATTAGCCAGGCATGGTGGCACACACCTGTAGTCCCAGCTACTTGGGAGGCTGAGGCAGGATACTTGCTTGAACCCAGGAGTGGAGGTGTAACAAGCTGAGATCGTGCCACTGCACTCCAGCCTGGGACAGAGTGAAACTCTGTCTGAAAATAAAATAAAATAAAAGCACACAAACAAAATGCCAAGTCTTAAGAAACTTCAGAAATCATCTATGTCAGGCTTCCCAATTCTTGAAATGAGGAACTGAGGACTAGAGAAAGCCCGGCTAAAAGGCGGGCTTCCTGCTTCTTAACCCCCAGCACTTTCACAGAACTCTACCTTCTACAGTCTAGAAATTCCCCAAGCCTTCATTCAGAACCTGCAGCCCATCTACAACCTTCCCTTGAATCTCAACTCTATCCCAACCCTTCTCCTTCAGCTCCTATCCCCTACCCCAATCTTCTCTAAACAACAAACTCATTTATGGAATTTTGCTATGTGCTGGCTTTTTTAAAAATGGGTTATTATTACATGTAATGAAGCAGTTCTTTTGTTGAAGGATCAGAGAGATAGTTTCTGGGCCAGGGTCTCAGAGTTGGTCAGTGATTAAACCGGAATTCAGCCTGCAGGATGCATGACTCCAAGCCTCGGGCCCTACTTATACCCTCCGATGCCTCTGGGTTGACCTCTCTCCTATCTCAGAGGAGCTGGCCTGCTCCCTCAGCCAGGGCCTTAGAGCCTAGGGCCTGGTATCATCCACCCCTAGATCTGCAGAAAGGAAGCCACGCCCCTCCTCTACCTCGTAGGACCTCCTTCCTCTCCCTACCCCAGCCCGCCTCCCCTGCCTCCTGGTTCAAAAGCAGCCAAGCCAAAAGAAGCCTCCAGAGAGCCCTGAGATCACCTCAAAAGCTGCTACAAGGACAGCCACCAAGATCAT
>PVKV010034860.1:0-17242 GCA_004027835.1 Alouatta palliata | reverse complement strand
TGTATCTGTTATTTCTCCCCATGCTATCCCTCCCCAACTCCCCACCCCCCGCTGTCCCTCCCCTTTTCCCCCCCAACAGACCCCAGTGTGATATGCTCCCCTCCCTGTGTCCATGTGTTCTCATTGTTCAACACCCGTCTATGAGTGAGAATATGCGGTGTTTGGTTTTCTGTTCCTGTGTCAGTTTGCTGAGAATGATTGGGTGTTTTTTAATTTGTCACTCTCTCCTGCTTCTCTCCCCTCACCCATTTTGACCACTTTTTTTTTAACCTGGATTATTGCAAGACCATCCTAATTAAATGTCCTATTTCCAGTCAGAGTCCACACCTTCCAAAATGAATAAAACAAGTAATCATCCCTTCTCATGTCTCTGAATAAGGTGATGAATAAATTGTCTTATGATTGATTATTCCCAGGATTTGTAAACATTACTCCCAGATATTTTTCAGAAGCAAAATGAACTGAATTTTGCCTACAATAAAGAATCCTTTAACAGAATCCCACAGTGAATTATTCTTGAGTTTCCTGGTATACTGATCTTTAGGCTGTATTCCATTAACCTTCGTAGCTGGGGTACTTGGAAACTGAAGTGACCGTGTTGGGTGTTCATTTGAAACTGGCTATGACCTAAGGAGAATCTGGGCTTTTACAGACAGGAAAAGGAATCACTTCTAGCACCAAGGTTGTAAAACTCTGCAGTATTGTGGCATTATAGATGATTGTGGTCTTTTAGACACTGGGTCTTTATTTTGTGGAAAGAGAAACTAGGAGTCAATGTTGTTTAATGTAAGCCTTTAAAAGGGAGGGAAAAAAAGCATTACATAATGATGACTAATGCAAGTAAGAGGAGTTATTTTGGCACAATGGTAATGTGTTTTTCCCTTGCAGTTTTGTAACAGTCTCCTAGCTATGAGATAACTATGTCAGAAAAGCTGCGTTTGAATTGACTTTCAGAAGAACTCAAAACAGTTCATTATTTTTGTTGCATCTTTGAAAGTGACCTCCAACTTCTGGTTTCAGTGAAGGTGAGGTCACCTGCAGTTAATAATTTCCAGTTGCACCACCAAAGAGCAAAATCATTCAGGTGGACTCCTAAAATCAGTTTAGCCTGCTTCTCTTTCATTTTTATATCACATTCCAATTTTGTTGTTAGTTTTACTATGAGATTTTTCTTGCATCTGTACCCTTTCCTCTATAATCACTGCACTCGTGCTCAACAAGGTCCCAGTCTTCTCTTGGCTGGATAGTGCAACTTACTACTGGATAGGCTTCTTACTATTTTCTTGTCTTAGTTCTTCCTGCACTCCCGTTTATTCTTCATATTACAGCCACAGTAATTTTTCTAAAATGCAAATGCAAGCACTTCACTCATCTTCATACACAACTCCCTGTCTTCCTAGCCCTTCATCTTAAGTCTAAGCTCCACAAAATGGCATGTAAGTCTCTACAGGTTTCTAGTTGTACCTTTACTATTTCCTTCCTCATACTTTTAGATTTAGAATTGCTGAACTACATGTAATTTCAAGATTCTGTCCTGTTCTGTGCCTTTCTGCAGGCTGCTCACTCTTCTAGAGACACTTTTCTCCAATCCCTTTGTTTCACACCCCCATTGACCTTGCTAACTTTGATTCATCTTTCAAAACTCTCCGCAGGTGTCACCTGCTCTGGGAAGTAATGTGTCAATCCTTCTTCTGTATTGAGGTACTATATATCTTGGTGATTAAAAGTGTATGCTCTGGAGTCAGACAGCCTAGGATCAAATTCTAAGAGCATATTTTAGTAGCTGTGGTACCTTACACAAGCTGTTTTATTTTCTGTGTCTTAAGTGAGACTTTATATTTGAGATAATAATAATAATGCCTCCCCCATTGAGTAGTTATCTGGATATTAAAAAATAACTACCATATGACCCAGCAATTGGATTAATGAGTATATATGCAAAAGAAAGGAAATCAGTATGTTGGAGAGGCATCTGCACTCCTACATTTATTGTAGCACTCTCTTCATACTAACCAAGGTATGGAATCAAACTAAATGCCCATCTGCAGATGAATAGATAAAAATATTCCACTAAGACAATGAAATACTATTATATCATAAAACAGAATGAGAGTCTGTCATTTGTAGCAACACGAATGAACCTGGAGGACATTATGTTAAATGAAATAAGCCAGGCACAGAAAGACAAATACTGCGTGATCTCATTCATATGTGGAATCTTAAAAATGTTGATTTTATAAAATTATAGTACAATAGTGGTTATAAGAGGATATGGGTTGGAGGGGGGCATTCCAGAGAAGTTGATCAATGAGTAGAACGTTGTATTTAGATGGAAAGAATAAGTTTGGTGTCATATTACACAGGAGGGTGACAATAGCAAATAACAATGTAATATTTCACTGTGGCCAGAAGAGAAGACTTTTAATGTTGTCACTACAAAGAAATGATAAATGTTTAAAGTGATGGATTTGATAATTACTCTCATTTAATTATTATAGAATGTATGTCTGCATCGAAACATCACACTATACCCCATAAGTACATTGTAAATTTCATAATGAATTAATAAAAAAAGAAGAGTGCTTGTTATGCAGTAACTTATCAATAAATATAACTACAGTTATTATTGTTACTAACTTGTGAATTCAATTATAACATATATTAGTCTTAATTATAATTATTTCTTTATACTCCAGTATCCACTACCATTTAGAAAGTATTTGAGGGCAAAGGCAGGAACTTATTCATCTTTATATTTTCAAAAGCTGCTATGAAGCCAGGAACCTAGTACACACTCAGTAAAATCTAGTTGAATATGAGATGCTTTAAGGAAACAAAATGTTATATAAAAATGAGACAATATCATTTCGCCATGCGAAAGAAAGAAAGTACAAGGAAAATTCAAAATTAAAGATGATTCAAGAAGAGTTAAAATTGATGTTGGTTTACATTTTAAGATATAAGTTGTTTAGGCTAACTTCAAAATACAATTATATTTGTGAGTGGAAAAATTGTAGTGGTGGAAAAACAGAATGTTTTGATGGGTAGGTAAGTAAAAAAAACTACATTTTCTGTTGACTAACACACAATGCTTGTCAACTCTTCCAAGGAGCTCCAACTACTGAACGTGAATCCCCTTGCACACTCACATGCCTGGCTTCCTACACCTCTACTTCCAGGACCACATCGCTGCTGTTATTGGTTCACTGGATCCATTGCCCCATAAATTCACATATATGAAGCCATGGGATCAGTCTGCAAAGGCCCCCACACCCTTTTAACTTTCCATTCTCCCACCAGAACATCTACATGAGATGTGGACCTCTCGGAAGGTTTCAGGGCCCTGGTAATGACCTAAGACCCTAAATTCCCAGAAACTTTTTCTCCAGCCATAAATTTAAACTATACTTGAAGTGGGTTTGGGTGGTAACAGGAACCACATCCGGAATTTCAAACACCTGAGTTTAAAATAAAATTTTAAGATAATTTTTGTAAGCTGAGCATAGTCTAACTTACTAAATCCATGTAAACTGATACTTGAGGGTAAACTGTACATTTTTTCAGACTGTAAATTTTTACATAAGCACATAAAAACCAGACACACACAGCTCCTTATTCAGATACATTTTTGCAAACTTTGTGAATTTTCCAAAAAAACATAAACAATATTTAAATGAATGATTTAACTAAATTCTGTTTGAGAAGCTATGAAGAGAGTCTGGGGTAGGGATTAAAATTAAATTAACACAATTATAGCCAGCAACCATGGAACAACAGAAGTCATGTTTGGCTTAGCAAGCTGATGCACATACCTCAGTTCACATCGCAGTGACCATTTTGAGACTAAAATTGTCCAATCCCAGGAGACAGAGAATAAATAGAGTTACATTCTAATTAAAGTAAAACTCTTCATAAGTGCATTGGAGGAGGTATACAAGCGGAATGACTATATAGAAAATTTATTGAGTAATTTGCAAAACAGGCTGATTTTGGTGAGATTATTTGATTTTTGTGAAAATCAAAGGCAAAGACTTTAATAATTATTATAGTAATAATAGCAATAGTAACAATAATAACATCCTAACATTGTTTTAAGTGCATATGCAATTTTTCTTTAAATTCAAAATGAGTTGATGATGTAGCTGTAATTTCATCATATTAAATTAGAAAAATGAAAAAAAATAACCTTAAAATTTTCTGTTTGCCTGTGGCACATTCATGAATTTCATACTGTGTTTGGACTTTGCCCCAGGGAGAATGAGATATTATTTTGGGTGTGAAATGCTGTCCAATGCATTAGCTGTGACAGGATTACATGGACAGGTATTTTAATGACTGGTAGAAAATTTTGCAAACATAGTGAACCTTGTTTCAAAATCAATTACTGCAGTTTTCTGGCTCTGTAATGTAAAATTTCAATATAAATGGGAGGCAAATGCTATGAGCAGATTAAAAAAAAAAGAAAGATTCCTGTTGACAGTAAGTACAAGACAGCATATGATATTGGGGGTGCATATACCACATGGCTGGTTAATCTTCAAGGCTCATTTCATGTCAGGAAACAGAGCCAAGTGAAAACAGTCCCTTCCAAATTCAGACAACTACACAAAAGCCAACAATTCAATGCAACATTATCTCATTAAGCAAAGCTGTTTTCCCCCCAATCAATCATCTTGAATAAAATAAACTGATGTTCAATTTTTAAAAAATAAAAGATTGGTAAAATTCAAGAAAGCTGCTGGCACATTCAGTCTCTGTCATACCATTGCTTTCTCAGCATGAGCTGTTTTCAAGACAAAACAGCAATTGACACTAATTAATACTAATTACTCATCTTGAGCTTACTTTTTGGTTTATCTGGCCTTACCAATATATAATATTCAAGTTAAACATTTCTTTGAGGACAGAATAATCTTTTCAGCTCATCCTTAACCCATGCTGTTTTATAAGCGTGCTTATCTGAGTACAGGGAGGAAAAAAATAAATGATTCGTGGTCATATAAAGGCAGAGATGTACTTACACCTTGAGTAGATTATAAGCTTCTTCAAGATGTAATGCTTTTTTTATAGATTTATACCAGCGATACGTTCTCTGTGTATGGAAACGTCTTGTTTTATTGTGCTGTACTTTATCACACTTTGCAGATGTGTGTTTTACAAACTGAAGGCTTATGGCAACTCCGTGTGGAGCCAGTCTATCAGCACCATTTTTCCCATAGCAGGTGCTCGCTTTGTGTCTCATGCCATGTTTTGGTAATTATCATAATATCTCGATGTTTTTATTATTAATGTATCCATTATGGTGACTTGTGATCAGTAATTTTTGATTTTACTATTGCAGTTGTTTTGGGGCATCAAAAACTGCACCCATATAAGATGACGAACTTAATCAATAGATGTTGTGTCTGTTCTGAACACTCCGCTGACGGGCTATTTTCCCATCACTCTCCCTCTCTCTGGACTTCTTATTCCCTGAGACACAATATTGAAATTAGGCTAATTAATAGTGCTACAGTGGCCTTCATGTGGTTAAGTAAGAGTCACAGGTCTCTCACTTTAAATCAAAAACTAGAAATAATGAAGCTTAGTGAGGAAGGTATGTATAAAGCCAAGATAGGCCAAAAGCTATGCCTCACGTATTATTATTTAGCCAAGATGTGAATGAAAAGGAAAAATTCTTATAGGAAATTAAGAGTGCTACTCCAGTGAATGCAAGAATGATAATAAAGTGAAACAATCTTATTGTTGACATGGAGAATGTTTTAGTGATCTGGTTAGATCAAACCCACCATGGCAGTCCCTTAAGCCAAAACCTAATATAGAACAAAACCCTAATATCTTCAATTTTATGAAGGCTGAGAGAGATGAAAAACCTGTGGTTTGAAGTTAGCAGAGTTGGTTCATGAGGTTGAAGGAAAGAAGACATCTCAATAATATAAAAGTTCAAGGTGAAGCAGCAAGTGATAATGTAGAAGTTGAAAGCAAATTATTCAGAAGCTATAGCTAAGATTATTGATGATAGTTGCTACACTAAACAGTAATTTTCAGTGTGGATGAAATTGTTTTATAGTTGAAAATAATCCAGCTAGGACTTTCATAGGTAAAGAGGAGAAGTCAATGTCTGACTTCAAAGCATCAAAGGACAGGTTGCCTCTCTTGTTAGGAGCTAATGCAGCTGGTGACATAAAGTTGAAGCCAATTTTCATTTACCATTCCAAATATAATAAAGCCCTAAGGATTTATGCTAAATCTACTTTTCCTATGCTTTATAAATGGAACAACAAGACTGGATGACAGGACATTTGTCTAAATAATGTTTTACTAAAATTTTTAAGCCAACTGTTGAGATCTACTGCTTAAAAAAAAAAGATTCAACATATTATTGTTTGACAATACACCTAGTTACTCCAGAGCTCTGATGGAGATATACAAGGAAGTTAATGTTGTTTTCATGCTTGCTAATGCAACATTTATTCTGTAGCCCATGAATCAAGAAGTAATTTTGACTTTCAAGTCTTATTATTTGAGAAATATATTTCAGGAGGCTATAGCTGCCTTAGATAGTGATCCCCTCTGATGGATCCGGGCAATGTAAATTGAAAACCTTCTGGAAAGGATTATAGATGCCATTAAAAACATTAGTGTTTCATGAGATGAGGTCAAGATATCAAAATTAACAGGAGTTTGGAAGATGATTTCAGTCACCACAGATGACTTTCAGGGGCTTAACACTTTAGTGGAGGAAGTAACTGAAGTTGTGGTAGAAATAGCAAGGGATCTAGAATTAGAATTGAGGCCCAAAGACGTGATTGAGTTGATAGAACCTCAGGATGAGCAAGAAAAATGGTATTTTAAGATGGAATCTACACCTGGTGAAGATGCTGTGAACATTGTTGAAATAGCAACAAATATTATATTATAAAACAGTTGATAAAGCAGCAGGATTTCAGAAAACTGACTCCAATTTTGAACAAGTTCCACTGTGGATAAAATGCTATTCAACAGCATCACATGCTACAGAGAAATCTTTCATAAAAGAAAGAGTCAATCAATGCAGCAAATTTCATTGTTGTCTTATTTTAAGAAACTGCCACAGGCACCCTAACTTTCATCAACCATCATCTTGATCACTTGGCAGCCATCCACACTGAAGGAAGACCCTCCACTAGCAAAAAAGATTATGACATGTTGAAGACTCAGAGGAGTGGCACTTTTTAGCAATAAAGTATTTTTTTTCATGAAAGAATGTCCACTGTATTCTAGACAGTGCCATTTTAGACATAATGCCATTCAACATTTAGTAGACTAATGTGTAGTGCAAACTTTTATATGCACTAGGAAACAAAAAAGTCATGTGACTCACTGCATTATGATATTTCTTTATTGTGATACTTGCTTTATTGCCTTGGTCTGGGGCCTAACCCTCAATGTCTCCAAGGTATGCCTGTCATTATTACAATAGGTAACACTGAAGCTATTGTTATTATCCTTATGACTTAAAGTGATAGCTCTCTGTGTTTAAAAATCATCATTGACTCTTCATTGTCACTGAGTTAAGCGTAAGATTTTCAATTTAAGGATTAGGAGCATCACAAATAATATAGTCTTGTCCTTTCTCTCCAGCTTCATCTTATATTATTTCCCAGTCACTCCTTGGACTCCCGCTAACTCCAGTAATCAGCACTCCCAACCATGTTCTAGGCTTTTTAGTTTGTGTGTCATTCTTTGCTTGTGTTTTCCCCTTCCATTTTTAGTTTCTCGACCTGCCCAACTCTTTATGAATGAACAATTTCATCCACTTTGCTACCCATACAATATATCCTTTTATACTTCTGTTAATGACACTTACCTTATTCAGTTATAAAGTTGGTTGTACATTTGCATCTGTCTCGTGTCCAACAAGGTTTGTCAGACTGAAGTAAACAATTAAGACATAAAATTACAGAGCATCTTTCTTAAAAACAAAACTGATTTTCTACCCTTCACAAGAAGAGATATGGATATAAACTAATGCATTTTTTGTTTTTAGCCAAATGTGTATAACGTAAATACTTAAATATTATAGCAGATATGTTGTTGTTATATATGTAAGCGTATTCTCCTAGAACTTGCATATTTGAAGTTATTCTACATTTTGTAACATATAATGATTAATTTTAATATTTTATCTTGATTTCCAGGATATGCCTAATAATGGACTGCTAATTCAGAACTATTTGACAGCCATAATGGGAACTTAGGACTGGGTGAAGAATTGTCACCCAGCAATTGCTAGCCATTTCCAAAACTGGCCATTTCAATATGCATCAGTCTACAAACATGGCTTCCTCTCTACAATGTTACATATCTTGTCTAGGTTGAAATTTTATGAGAAGTGTCATAGACAGGAATTTAATGGTCATAAAAAGTTCTCAATCTGTTCTCTTATTAAGCAGTGTTTATTCCTTTTTCCTTAATATCTTTCCCACAAGATACAGTGGATCCCTGTTTCTGTGAGATCCTCAATTTAAACTTTGTTCAAGAGCTCTCTCAATTTTACCTTCTTTGCAAATTTGATATGCTATATTCTTAACACAATCAAGAATCACAATTCTGTTTTGTAGATGTCGTCACTGGACTAATTTATATGGTGATTGTAGCCCCCCATTTAAGCCAAACCTATGTGTAGCTAAAGGCATATGAGAGTGAACAGCAAATATATGTGTTACAAATATTCGTATGCATAATACCCTGGCATGTGATTCATGTAATAGATTCTGTGGTGGGACTTCAATGGATGGGGGAGGGTAAAAGTGCAGGAATTTACAAGTATGGGTTCCTCAAGAGAGGTTACAACATTGGCATACTTACGAGATCTGGTTGGTGGCACAGCAGAGGTTGACCATATAATAGAAATGAGTCTTTTGATCTTTCCTTCTTTTCTCTAAACATTTCCAGAGAGATGAGTAACTGTTGTTTGGAAACTTGCAAACCCATTCTGTGATCCTGAGATATCTTTGCTATTTTATTATTGAACTTGGGCTATTCGTCATGTAAATGTTTTCATGGTAGTGGATCTTTATGAATTAACTCACCTCCAAGATGACTGAGAGCAATTAGTACATTCCCTCTCCTAGACACAGAAAAGACTCCCGTTTGTGACCACCTATTCCCATATGACTTGTTTACGTATTTGAACATTTCTACCTTACTGTTCTGAGGAAGAAACTAGTCTGGAAAGAAGTGGGGTGATGAATAGGTATTAGATAGTTTGAAACATGGGAAAAAGCAAGGTAATAGCCTGTTCTGTCACTAGTATTTGTTTAGAAAGTCACTTGGAGTTTTATAGCCAACTTCTGCCATATCCTCCGAAAGATTAAAAAAAGATGAATCATGGTATGGGGTTCTTCCCCACAGAGACACTGCCTATTCCTTTGGGTGTACTAAACCTTAAAATGAGTTCTCATTCCTACAGTCCAACAGCTTCTGAGACATTTCTAGCAATTTTCTGGGTGGCAGTTTACACTTATCAATAACTGCTATGAGAACTCAAAAGTGAGAAAATCATAAAATTAGAGAAACAATAATTCTCTTCATTGCTAGATTGATCAATAACCTTAGAGACCGTAGCTTCATGTCTTTTCTTCTCAATCACACAGAAGATTTTGAAGAAAAAGACAATAAAACCAAAATGAAAACCATGGGAGTTGTAAAAGTTTTTCATAATAGGAATAAATTACACCATGACATGTGGAGGCAAAAGTGTAGAGACTGCTGAATTGCAAGACACAACCAGTTCCAGTGTATCCAAGCTGTCTCAAAAAGTTAAAGGATCTCATTAAACAATGCTAGGTAATTTTCTTTCATGTAGGTGTTATTGGTATTTAAAAAGTACCAAGATAGTTGCTAGAGGACAAACTAGCCTCTTGGCAGAACCTCGAAGCACTGAAACACATTAGAGAATCTCCTAAGTTTTACTGTCCGAGAAATCTAGTTTTGCCAGGGCAGGCAGTATGGCCACATTTAGGGAGAATGACAGAAGCTAAACAAAGTCAGAGGAACCTAACATGTAACTTAGCCTAACAAAAGGATTTACAAAAGGCAGTGAGGTTTTCTTCTTCTGTGATAGATATTTGCATTTATTCTCTAGGGCAATGTCAATACATATCATGGTTTCTGGGAAGTGAATTTAGTAATAAGAAGTTCTTTATGGCGCCAGAGGTGATTGGTTTTAAGACTTATTTAATTCATTTAATAAAACAACAAAATCCAATTAAAACTTACTATTCTTTTATGACAAACATCTCGTGTGGCAGGCACAGGAGTGTGCCAGGTTCATACTTTCCCCTCCTTAGTCAATGTTAGATGAATAGTGGTACAACCTCATTTTTTACTCTCCTTTTTTCCAGTGTCTTTGTGTACAATCTTTTGTTAATATTAATATGATTCTTCAGAAAGGGTATACAATAAATAGTGAAGTCTGTCTTTCTTCCCTTTGCCTCTCCTTATTCCCTCTTCCTCCCTTCCCTCCCTTCATCCCTCCTTCCCTCCCTCCCTTCATTCCTCCTTCCCTCCCTCCTTTCCTTCCTTTCTTCCTTCCTTCCTTCCTCCCTTCTCTTCCCCCTCCCTCCCTCCTTCCCTCCCTCCTTTCCTCCATTCCCTTTCCCCTTTCCTCTCTTCCCTTCTCTCCCTCCTTTCCTCTTCCCTTCCCTTCCCCCTCCCCCCTCCCCTCCATTCCCATTCATTCCCATTCATTCCCTTCCTTTGTTCATTTCTTCCTTCTTTTTCCCATCCTCCTTTTCCCTTGCCTCCCTCCCTTCTCTTCCTCTTTATCTAAAACCTGTACTTGATTGTAATTTTATGAAGAAGCATTTTGAACATAAAATGTAGAATGTGTAACAGATATGCCTACTGTGTTCCCCTTCTAGCTTAAATAAATAATATTTATTTGCCATTAAATGTGGAATTTGAGGTTTATTCCCTTTGTCAGGTTAAGGAAATTCTTTACTATCTCACTTGCTAATAGTTTTGATATTGAATGAGTGAATCGTTTTTCCATTTCTGATACTGGCAATGTTTGATGATGAGGCATTGTTATTTTTTTTACTCTGATAAATTTAATTTGCTCTTATTCAGGAATTTAGCTGCTTTTTCAAAAACTGGGTCTGGTGTGCTTATTGTATTTCTCTGCATAATTTTGATTTTTGATTATAAATTCATTATAGAGTGAGTTGGATACTTTTGATTTTTAGTCTTTGAAACAATTTGCATTGTATGAATTTCTGTTCTTAGAGATTTAGATTTGTTAAAGGTTTTCTTAAAATTATGTGAGCTTTTTGAAGAGTTATGTGTGTATGGGGGTGTGTGTGTGTGTATTTGTATGTGTCAGGGAGACTCGGGATATTGATGTGGGTGAATCATTTGTAATGGGCTGGGGAAATGGAATTTTAGCTATTAATTCTCTTTAATTAATGATTATTTCTCCTAAGTCAATTGTAGAATCTCTTAGTATATTTAATTTTATCTAGGTTATCAAATTTATTGATATAACTTTTTTTGCATATTCTGATTTAAAAATCTTTGTTGATAAATCTCAGTTTTTAAACTGTATATTATTTGTAACATTTCTCATTTTACTAGTAACGTCCATATTTTATTAACATTAATAGTTTTAAAGAAGCAACTTTTTGTTTTATTAACCTTCTCTAGTATTTTTCTGTATTTTCATTGATTTCTGCTTTTGCTTTTAGTATTTCTATTTCTCTTTAGGTTTATTTTGTTAATTTTATTTTGTCTCACTGAGTTGAAGGTTTGACTCATTTTAATATTTCTTATTATGTAATAAATGCATTTAAGATTTTATATTACCACTAATTAAGACTTTAGCCAGCTTGTTATAGAAAACTTCTAATGCTGTGCAAGTCTTCAAGTTTAAATGTGTTATTGTTTTCACTGTAATTTTCTAGTTTATCTGAGTATTAAAAGTTTGTTTAAATTTGTTTCTAAAATATTTATGAGCACTTAAAAACTTGTTAATTTCTTTTTTTAAAGTTTATTTATTATACTTTAAGTTCTGGGGTACATGTATAGATCATGCAGGTTTGTTACATAGGTATACACGTGGCATGATAGTGGTTTATTGCATCCATCACTTCGTAATCTACATTAGGTATTTCTCCTAATGCTATCCCTTCCCAATCCCTCCACCCCCTGCTATTTCTTCCCTAGCCCCCAACCCCTCAGGCCCCAGTGTGTGATGTTCCCCTCCCTGTGTCCATGTGTTCTCATGGCTTAACACCCACTTATGAGTGAGAACACAGTGTTTGGTTTTCTGTTCTTGTGTCAGTTTGCTGAGCATGATGGTTTCCAGTTTCATTCATGTCCCTGCACAGGACATGAACTCATCTTTTTTTATGGCTGCATAGTATTCCATGGTGCATATGTGACACATTTTCTTTATCCAGTCTATCATTGAAGGTATTTGGGTTGGTTCCAACTCTTTGCTATTGTGAACAGTGCCATAGTAAACATACGTGTGCCTGTGTCTTTATAACAGAATGGTTTGTAGTTCTTTGGGTATATACCCAGTAATGGGATTGCTGGGTCAAATGGAATTTTTATTTCCAAATCCTTGAGGAATTGTCACACTGTCTTCCACAATGGTTGAATTAATTTACACTCCCACCAATAGTGTAAAAGTATTCCTATGTCTCCACATCCTGTCCAGCATCTGTTGTCTCCTGATTTTTTAATTATCGCCATTCTAACTGGCATGAGGTGGTATCTCAATGTGGTTTTGATTTGCATTTCTCTAATGACCAGTGATGATGAGCTTTTTTTCATATGTTTGTTGGCTGCATAAATGTCTTCTTTTGAAAAGTGTCTGTTCATATCCTTTGCCCACTTTTTGATGGGGTTGTTTGGTTTTTACTTGTAAATTTGTTTAAGTTCTTCCTAGATTCTGGATATTGGCCCTTTGATGCATAGACTGCAAACATTTTTTTCCCATTCTGTTGGTTGCCTGTTCACTCTAATGATAGTTTCTTTTGCTGTGCATAAGCTCTTCAGTTTAATTAGATCCCATTTGTTTATTTTGGCTTTTGCTGCCATTGCTTTTGGCATTTTAGTCATGAAGTCCTTGCCCATGCCTATGTCCTGAATAGTATAGCCGAAGTTTTCTTCTAGAGTTTTTATGGTGTTAGGCCTTATATTTAAATTTTTACTCCATCTAGAGTTAATTTTTGTATAAGGTGTAAGAAAGGGATCCAGTTTCAGCTTTCTGCCCATGGCTAGCCAGTTTTCCCAACACCATTTATTAAATAAGAAATCTCTTCCCCATTGCTGGTTTTTGTCAGGTTTGCCAAAGGTCAGATGGTTGTAGTTGTGTGGCATTCCTTCTGAGGCCTCTGTTCTGTTCTATTGGTCTATATCTCTGTTTTGGTACCAGTACCATGCTGTTTTGATTATAGTAGCCTTGTAATATAGTTTGAAGTCAGGTAGCCTGATGCCTCCAGCTTTGATTTTTTTGCTTATCATTGTCTTGTCTATGCGGGGTCTTTTTTGGTTCCATATGCAGTTTAAAGTAGTTTTTTCCAATTCTGTGAAGAAAGTCACTGGTAGCTTGATGGGGATAGCATTGAATCTATAAATTACTTTGGACAGTATGGCCATTTCCACAACATTTATTTTTCCTAACCATGAGCATGGAATGTTTTTCCATCTGTTTGTGTCCTCTTTTATTTCCTCGAGCAGTGGTTTGTAGTTCTACTTGAAGAGGTCCTTTACATCCTTTGTTAGTTGTATTTCTAGGTATTTTATTCTCTTTGTAGCAATTGTGAATGGGAGTTCACTCATGATTTGGCTCTTGGTTTATCTGCTATTGGTGTATAGGAATGCTTGTGATTTTTGCACATTGATTTTGTATCCTGAGACTTTGCTGAAGTTGCTTATCAGCTTAAGGAGATTTTGGGCTGAGATGATAGGGTTTTCTAAATATACAATCATGTCATCTGCAAACAGGGATAATTTGACATCCTCTCTCCCTATTCAAATACCTATTTCTTTCTCTTGCCTGATGGCCCTAGCCAGAACTTCCAATAATATGTTGAATAGGAGTGGCACCAAACAATACGAAAAGAGGGAATCCTCCCTAACTCATTTTATGAGACGGACATCATCCTGATACCAAAACCTGGCAGAGACACAACTAAAAATGAAAATTTCGGGCCAATATCCATGATGAACATTGATGCAAAAATCTTCAATAAAATACTGGCAAACTGAATCCAACAGCATATCAGAAAGCTTATCCATCATGATCAAGTAGGCTTCATCCCGTGGATGCAAGGCTGGTTCAACATCCGCCAATCTATAAATGTATTTCACCACATAAACAGAACCAAAGACAAAAACCACATGATTATCTCAATAGATGCAGAGAAGGCCTTTGACAAAATTCAACAGCCCTTTATGCTAAAAACTCTCAATAAACGAAATATTGATGGATCGTGTCTCAAAATAATAAGAGCTATTTATGTCAAACCCCACAGCCAATGTCATATGGAATGAGCAAAAGCTGGAAGCATTACCTTTGAAACTGGCACAAAATTGTTAATTTCTAATTTAATTTTATGGTAGTCACAAAATGAAGTCTGACATTTATTCTTTTATATTTGTTATTGTGATAATCTTGAACACTACAGACCAGGAAGAAGAGTTAAAGCTGTTTAAATAGTAAGTGCAGTGAAAATTCTCCTTTATAAAGCTTAATGTAATTTAGTTTCTGGTTCAACCCACAAAGAAACATCTTTTCCCTTCTATTTAGAAAAGAAATACTCTTCCAGTGGTTTTCTACTTGCAGTCACTTCAGGATGGGATCTGTAGATGTGATACAGCAAGTTATAGCGAATAAGGGAATGAGCTTTAGCAACATGCAGCTTTGGTTTGAGTTTGACTCTGATGCTATGATGTTGGGCAAGTAATTTGAAATCTCAATATTTGCTCTTTAATGTATCAATCTGGAACTTACATATTTTTAAATACCATTCCCTACTTCTAGAGAAGAGCATTTGTTGATCTGTGCTCTGAAAGAAGTGTGCAGAAAGATGATTGTGCTAGGTGAGAAGGTAGGCCTGTTTGCTGCTTGGCCAGCTTTCCTAGTATGACATTATGGGGCTGTCGGAAGTCAAAATGGCTACTTTCCTAGACCAGGTACAAACTTTATGATAAAATTTGCTAGGAGAAAACTTAAAAAAGCAATTTTCTTGCCACATTGATCAAATGAATGATTTGCAGACTTCAACTTTTTCTCTCTTCCTCTAATAAGATAGTAGAAAATGAAAGTGGTGATTTTTTGTTTTCCACTACTGTTTGTCTAAAACACTGGAATCTGCAGTTTTTTGTCTCCCTTCCCCCCGCCATGAAATTAGCAATGTTCGTCCATGTATGAGGAAGTATCTTTATTGTCCATTAAGTTTGGTTTTTGTCAGCAATCTATTGTTATTTTGGGGATACGGATTCCCTAGCCCCTGATGGCACACAGACCTTTGAGTTCTGAGTATGAAATGTTGGGTGTTTTATGGGAAGCTGGGGAGCCTCCAGGACCACCACAATTCACTGTTGTCCCTGTGAGACAGCCTGTTACATGTTGGCATGGGCCAGGGAGCTCACAGCTGGGATGCGTCTGCTGATGTGTTCTGTCAGGCTCTCCCAGAGTAGCTGCAGTGCGTGGAATAGTGCATATTGAAAATCTGAACACATATTATATATTTCTCAATACCACCTGACTGAGGGAACAAGGGTGAAGGATGGCAGAATATGCTACCCTAAAATATACCACTTTGGCCTAAGGGTAACTTTGAGCTAAATGTGCTTGAAAAACAGCCAATGCATGAAAGATGTCCCAATCCCCCCTTTTCTGAAAACAGGAAATAAAAACTCCCTTGTGAAAGTTTCCTCCTTATACTATGAGGAGGTAAGCATTCTTCAGTGGGGATTCATAGCCCAGATAATTTTGTACAAACAGACCTTGTCAAAATCATTCTTATTATCTTTTAGCTTCTCCACACAATTTAGCTACTTTCCCACAATTGCCTCTCTGCTTTCAACCTAATATAATAGCATTTAGGTTTTGTCACTTTTTTGGGTCTTCATTTCCTTATTGGGGCTCCTATGCCATGTATAATTTCTATTAAATTTCTAAACTTTCTTCCGGTTAATCTTATGTATGTCAATTTAATTATTAAGTTCTGCCTAAAACCCTGGGAGGGTAGAGGTAAAATTTTGCTTCCTGACAAGGGTAAAGTGAGGAATTATTCTCTTTCTTTTTTCATGAATAGCATTCTCCTGAAGTTTCCATATTTTTGTGATTTCAAATATTTGTTTTCAGCTTTTGTGGAGGTTTTGCTTATCTCTGCAGATTTAGCATCAGTAGGCATATATTAAGCTTGATAGAAACTTAAAAATAATGAGACCACAAATGTTTGAACTATTTTGCATCCCTTAATAATGCAGTGTATTTAGCAATATAGTAACTGAGGTTTTCATAATCACTTTAGGTCTTCAATATTTCTGTGGAACATGGAGAGCAGAAATCAAGCAGTGTTCTTAAGATGAGGATTTGTCTATGGCTTTTAAAGTAACTTTTAATTCTCAAGGAAATGTAATGAGAACAACAGAATTGTGAGACCCCTGAATAGAGGTCATGTTTGGGCAAATATATCTTTGTTTGTTAAATTGTGTTCATGTTTACGGCAAGCCTGGCTTGCAGCGGCAGGCAGCGAATTCCTACTCAAACAAATGTTGCCTTTGCACAATCATTCTCAGCTTCCAAGTGAGCGGAAGGAAACTGCTTATTTTAAATTTGTTATTTAGCTTATTGTGACTAGATACAGACCCAACTATAAATTTTTAAGTCTGCGGATTATTAAAAACAAAGTTTTGCCAATTTTCTTAGAAATGTGAAAAAAATGGGAAATAGAGAAAGTAGTGAGCTATGAGAGATAGGATGGGGGAGGCAGAAGGGAAAAAGAAATGAGAGGTTGTTCTCTGTAGTTAATGCATTTGTTTTAGAAGAAAATTTTGAAGAAGAGAAAAAAATGGCTTCCTTTAAGCACATGACAGGTGCCGAGATTTTATCTAATATTAAAAATCATGACATATGTCATATGGTTGTCAGGAATCTGGGATAATACTAACTTTTATTTCATGACGGTGCTCTGCTCCTGCTGATGTTACTTTTTTTTTTTTTTTTTTTTTGAGACGG
>PVKV010034859.1:0-17243 GCA_004027835.1 Alouatta palliata | reverse complement strand
ATGCCTCCAGCTTTGTTCTTTTTGCTTAGAATTGACTTGGCTATGCGGGCTCTCTTTTGGTTCCATATGAAGTTTAAGGTGGTTTTTTCCAGTTCTGCGAAGAAGGTCATTGGTAGCTTGATAGGGATAGCGTTGAATCTGTAAATTACTTTGGGCAGTATGGCCATTTTCACGATATTGATTCTTCCTAGCCATGAATATGGAATGTTAGAAACACTTTCATATAATATGACAGTTTTAGTAGTTGAGTTTGCTAGGAAAAATTATAAAATGACTAGCCACATACATTTTCAAATTTTCCTTTTCTCAAATTTGTAAGCCAGTCCCATGAATGAAAATCATTGTGGTTTTTGTTGGAATCATTAAGATATAGCCCAGCGCTTATCATAGGGCCTGGGCAAGCAGCGCAGTAAAGAGCTCATTCCTGCTGTGGGTGTCACTGAGTGGGTGTTATCGCCTGCTGGTTGGTTCCAGCACTCCATGGACTTTTTAAAGGACTGCTGCCTCTATTTCCTGCTGTCTGTGATGCCTACTGCCTTATACACATTCCAGGGCATCCAAACAGGTAAGATGCTCTTTGAGGGGTACATGCTGCACATTCAAATTTAAGCATCTCTGCAGATTTCTTCCTCTTTGCCAAAGAGGTTTTTTTAGGTTGGTTGGTTTGTTCTCGTGGTTGTTTTCTGACTCACGTGTGGCAGTGTGGGACTGAAAAAATGTGTGTGTTGAAATCAGATGCAGAAGCTTAAGGCTCTCTTTTTCATTACCTCCCTATCTGCTTTGTACTATTTTGGGGTTGGAACCAAAGTCCAAATTGGCAGAAGCAAATTTTCTTTAGTCTTATGCTTGTATATGAAAACTCTGAGGATGACTTTGGATTTTATATCTGTATAGAGATGCCATGAAACACCAATAAAGCTCTTCTGATAAGAAGGATAGAAACTAGATACATTTTGCCCCAGAGCCTCATCCCTAGCAAATTATGTTAGGCATCTATTAATTAAAAAACTGTGAATTCAGTACACAGAAAAGATTGGTAAATTTGACTATGAATAGTGAAGTATGGTAAAATTATACCATACTAAAGATAAACAGTACAGTGGTGGATGAAATAATTAGATACACATTATAAGCAAAGGCATTATTCTTAAATATGCAAAGAAAAAACTCAAAATTATTAAGAATAAGGTAGATTGATTTTCTTAGAAATACAGTTTGAAGAGCCACAAACAAAAGAAGAAATACAGATGGCCAACAAATGTATAGAAAGATGCTCAACAAGGCCCATAATTAAGTACAAATCAAAATAACAGTGAGATATTACCCAAAAGTTTGATAATACTAGGTTTTGGCAAGGAGGTAGGAGATACTTTTGGTGGGAATATAAACTGTAGCAGCCATTCTGTAGGGCCACTGGAAAAAAAATTTTTAATGCTAAATGTATGTATTCACAAATTCCACTTCTAGGAATTTACTAACTAACGTATATTTGCAAAAGCACACTGAGGCATATATGTAGGATGGTTACTGCGGCATTTTTAAAACTTCAGTTATGCAGAATTGAATCATTCATAATTCCTGGTTAATGATACATTTTATCATTGATCCATGCATTGCCCTTTTTAATTCGTTTTGTAATATAAGGAATGTACACGAATGCTGCCCCTCCTCGTTCCCCACCATCAAGGTAGTAACAACTCTGTATTTATGATTTCCTCTTAAAAATTTTTTATCTTAAATATATTTTGACCAAACAATATGTTTACTTTTGCTTGTTTATTAACTTGGTTAAAAAAAAAAAAGTATGTGTATGTTATATTATCAGAAATGTTTTTCACTCAAAATTGTGTTACGAAAGGTGATTCTTGTTTCTCTGGTTGGCTGTTGCTCATTCATTTTTATTTTTGTATAATATTCTGTGTGAATGTACCAACATTTTATTTTTTTCCCCCTTTACTAAGTACTTTGATTGTTTCCAGTGTTTTGTCAATAAGAGCAGTGCTGCTGTGGACATCCTTATATATGTCTCCTGGTGAACGAGTACACAATTTTCTGTGAAAGTAGAGTAAATGAGGATTATATGCTGTACAAATATTTAACTTTATAAAGAAATAATAAATCATTTTCCAAAAAGGTCTTGCCAGTTTATATTCATACAATGAGTGGATAAGAGATTCAGTGCCTAACTGAATCTCTTTCCAACACTTAGAGTTGGTCACATATCTTAGTTTTTGCCAAAGAAGTGTAGAATGGCATCTTACTGTGCTTTTGTTTTGAATTTTCCTGGATTCTAATAACGTTCAGCATCTGTTCATGTGTTTATTAGTCACATGTGTTTCCTCTTCAGTGAAACACATGTTTTTGTTTTACGCCGATTGGGTTATTGGCTTACTGATTTGTAGTTCTTTATGTTGTCAGTACAATCTTGGTACTGATATTAATGTTTGGCTGACAAGTACTTTCTCCTATCTTCCAACTTGTTTAGAGGCCACATTCTAAGGCCTCTCTTAATGAATAAATGCCTTTTGTGAAGTCAAATGTATCAGTATTTTCTTTCATGCTTAGTGTTTTTTGTGCTTTCTTAAGGAACTTCCTCTGTATCCTGAAGACAGAGATATTCACATATATTTTCTTCCGAAAGCTTAAAAATGTTGTTTTGGATATTTCAGTTTTTAATCACTCTGGTACATATTTTTATATGTAAGATAGGAATCCATTTTTGTTTTCTTTTGCATATGGATTATCAAATTTTCCAGGTTGATTTGTTGAGTGATCCTTCCATTTCTACATAGAAATGCCCTATCACCTCTGTCATATATGCATAAGTCTATTTCTAGTCTTCTGTCTTTTCTATATTTCAATACCACGTTTATTTGGTAAGGCATCTGTATTTTTGAGTGACCAGGGGCCACAAATTTATTTCTCATACTGTCTTTATCTGGTTTTTGAATTAATGCCTCAAATTATTGAGTTGAGCAGTATTCACATGTTTTTCTGTTCTCTGGAAGTGTCTATTTGTCTTGGTTTAATTGTTCCTTGAAAGTCTATTAGAACTATAAAATTATGTGAGGCTAGAATTTTCTTTGTGGGAAATTAATTACTACTTTAATTTATTACATATGAATAGCATTTTTCAAGCTTTTTTTCTGTTTTTTCTTGAGTCACTTTTACTAGTTTTATTTTCCTAGGAATGTGTCCACTTTGAGTGTTACATTTTGTCTTGGTAGCCGTCTTTTTCTTTGTGAACTCTGCTGCGTCTGTCGTAATGTACCTACTTTCTTTCTTAGTATCATTAGTTTATGCTCAAGTGTTCCCTCCTTTCTTGATTAATCTCACTAGAAGTTTACCTATTTCATTAGTCTTCAAAAAACTAGATTTTGGCTTTGTTCTTTTCTATTTTTTCTTCAGTTGTATTTTAATAGCTTCCATTAATAGCTCCATAAAAAATTTTTTCTTTGAGTTTTATTCTGTTTTCTTTAGCTACCTTCATAAGTTGGGCATTTAATTACTTATTATTTTTTGAGCCTTAGACACTTAAAGTTCTACTTTTGTTGCATTCTACAAATTTTGCACTGTAGTGTTTTTCTATTCAGTTTCAAATATTTATCACGTACCATTTTTGCTTCTTCTACCCGTCGTTATTTAAAAAAAATTTATTGTAAAATATAATATATAGTCAGAGAACTACACTAAAACAAATATATGAGACAAATATCCTTGTAGACACGACCTAAGTCAGTAAATAAACTTTGTCAGTCACCAAAGAAGCACCTCTCCGCCCATTCAAATCACAAGTGCTTTTTTACTCTTTGGAAGGAACCACTATCTTGACTTATAGCTATCGCTATGTTTCATTTCTTTGTAGATTTATCACCGATATTTGCATCCTTAGACATTAGAGTTTAGTCTTGCCCATTTTAAGAAATTGTAAATGTTTTAAGTCTTAATTAATCTTCACATCCTCTCTCTGTATCTTTCTCTTCCATACATTTTGTCTGTTGAGGAACTTCGATTATTTGGCCTGTAGAGGTTCCCACAGTCTGGATGCTTATTATGTCCTTGTGGTGCAATTTGAAGTTTCCTCCATCATTTATATTTCTTGGAAGATTGACAGTTGGATCCAGAGACTTTATCAGATTGATTCTACCTGTTTCGCTTCTGTGGTGCTGCATTTGTTCGTCAGGAGTCATACAATGTCTGGTTTTATCTTCTTTGAGATGCTAGTGTCAACACTTACTGTCTACATCATTACTGGGGCTGCAAAGTGGTGATACTCTAATTCTTTTTATTCCCACTTATTGGAATACATTTATAAAGAGGCACTTCAGTTCTGTTTGAGTGCCCAGTGTTATGTTATATTTTACGTAGGAAAGGCATGGAAAATGCTTGATTCTGTCCTTTTATTGACCAGTTTTAGAAATAATAAGATTATTAGAAATTATGAGAAACTATGTAAATATTTTGTTTCTCATAAAGGTATGATGAGAAACAAAATATTTACATAGTTTCAAATAGTCTTTCCACAAGATAAATATTAATTACAAAAGGAAAAATGGTAACTATAATAGGCCAGTCTGGCAGACACCATCTTAAGCAAATGATCAAAGTTAGCATCACCAGTAACAGTACAGATAGACATCATATGCTTCCTCATGCGATGTACTAAGAGCACAATATCATATCTGTGGCATTCCTGACAAAAATTTATATAACCCGACTCTAATCATGAGGAAGCATTGGATATACACACAAGGACGTTCTACAAAGTAATTGGCCTATTTGCTTTTAAAAATATTGAAGTTATGACAGATAAAGGCTGAGAGAATGTTCCAGATTCATGGGCACTGAAGAGAAACCATGATAGCCAAATGCAGTATGTGATCCTGAACTGGATCCTGGGTCACGTTTTTTTTTTCTTTTGCATTAAGGACCATTAATGGGACAGTTGGCAGATTTTTAATAAGATCTGTAGATTAGATAATAATAGTATATCACTGTTAATTTCCTTATTTTGATAATTATACTGCATTTTTAAAAGAATATTCTTGTTTGGGGAAAGTTTCGAGAATTTAAGGGTAAATGGGCATCATGTCTACAACCTACTCTCAAATATTTCAGAGAAAACTATATATATATAGAAAACGATAATGCAAATGCAGTGTAAATTACGTTTGGCAAACTTGAGTGAAGAATATGCAAAGATTCTTTGTCATACTTTTGCAACTTTACTGTAAGTCAGAAATTATTTAAAAATAAAAATTGGTTTATCATCTGAAGGTGACCACATGGATTTTTTTTTTAGGTTATAAATTTGTGAATTTAAATGTATTTGGTAATTTTCACTCTACTGAAATTACCTTTACTGAAAATCAAATTGTCCTGTCTTTTTGGCTCCTGAGTTCTTTTACATGATATTAGTAGGGCTTGTTCTTAGTTTTTTGTTGTTGTTTTTGTTTGTTTGTTTGTTTGTTGAGGCAGGGTTTTACTGTTAGCCATGCTGGCCTTGAAGTCCTCAGCTCAAGCAATATTGCTGCCATTGTCTCCTCAGTAGCTGGAACTACAGGCACGTGCCACTGCTCCTGGCTTCTTGTAGCTTTTGCTAGTTTCCTTCCTATCTAAGATAAGACATGCCAGGCTCATCTCATGTAATTCCTAACCCAGACCTGGAATTAGCCATTTCTTTAGAAGTATTGGTCTCTTTCTATGGGAAAGGATATTTCAAGACTATAGTCTGGTTGCTAGAGATATTCATGATTATTGGGCTGGCTATTATTTCTAGGTATTTTCAGCACACTGAATTTATGTCATGGATGAGAAACTCATAATTTCATACTTAAATTATTCAAATTTAGGACTATAGGTATTACTTAATGTCATCAATCTTATATCTCAATCTTCTTTCATCCACACTGATAGTCTTGGTTCTGGCACAGGAGATTATAGAATTAGAATATCCTGTAATTGCTCATTTGCTTTATTCCACATTACACACACAACAGCTTCAGATTAGTACTAATACAGTTGTCACCAACATGAGTCCTGAAAACAGTTAATAATTTTTCTTCTTATTTCTCTCAGCCCCCATTTTTTTCAGGTCTTTTTTTCTTTCTTGTTGCTGGTGTTTAATGCTATAGTAGTCCCTCTCAGAACTGCTTTTGCTGCGTCCTTTAAGTTTTGGTATGCTGTGTGTCCATTTTTGTTTATTGAAAGATATTTTTATATTTTTTTCTTAATTTTTTCTTTGACCCATTGGTTGTACACAAGCATGTTGTTTAATTTGAGAAATTCTGCTTTTTATTGGTTTCTGGTTTCATACCATTGTGATTAGAAAACATATTTGATGTGATTTCAAACTGCTTAAATTAGTCAAGACTTATTTCATGGACTAACATATGATCTGTCCTGGAGAATGTTGTGTGTGTGCTTGAGAAGAATGTGTATCCTGCTGCTGTTGGGTGAAATGTTCAAAATATGTCTGTTAGGTTCTTTTGGTCTAAAGTACAGTATTTTGGTCTAAAGTGCAATATTGGTTCAAGTACAATATTTCCTTATTGATTTTTCTATCTGAATTATGTGCCATTACTGAAAGTGGGATATCTACTGTCTCTGTCTACTATATCTGTATTGCAATCTTCTACTGTCTGCTATTTCTATATTGCAGTCTGTGGCTCCCTTCTGATCTGTTAACATTTGCTTTTATATATTTAAGTGCTCTGATATTGGGTGCATATGTATTTACAATTGTTATATTCTGTTAATTGATCTGTTTTGTCATTATATAATGACCTTATTTGTGTCTTTTTATAGTTTTTGTCTTAAAGTCTATTTTATTTGATATAAGTATATAGCTTCTTATGCTTTCGAGTTCCATTTGCATGGAATATCTTTTTCCATCTCTTTTCTTTCAGTCTATATGTATCCTTGCAGATAAAGTGGGTCTCTTGCAGATAGCATATAGTTGAGTCTTAAAAAAAAACTTTCAGCCACTTTATGTCTTCTGATTGTAGAATTTAATATGTTTACATTAAAGGTAATTATTGATAGGTAAGGTCTTATTACTGCCATTTTGTTAATTGTTATCTAGTTGTTTTGTAGATCCTTTGGTCTTGTTTTTCACTCACTTGCTGTCTTTCTTTGTGATTATATGATTTTTCTGTAGTGGTTTGCCTTCATTCCTTACATTTTATCTTTTGTGTATATTCTATAAGATTTTGCTTTGTAGTTACCACAAGGCTTACATAAAACATCTTACAGTTATAGCACACTATTTTAAGCTGTTAACGACTTAAATCATGTACCGGCCAGGCATAGTGGCTTGTGCCTGTAATGCTAGCACTTTGGGAGACTGAGAGGGGAGGATCCCTTGAGAGGAGAAGTTACCAGGCATGGCAACAGAGACCTTTTCTGTGCAAAAAGAAAAAACAAAGTCAAAAACTCTACATTGTTACTTTCCTCGCCTTGACATTTTATGTTTTTGATGTCTTAATTTACATTTTTGAACATTGTGTATCACTTAAAAATGATTGTAGCTACATTTATTTTTAATAGTTTTATATTTTAATCTTTATACTAAACATATGTGACATATATGCCATAATTATAGTATCAGAGTATTCTGAATTTTACTATGTACTTTTACCAGTGAGTTTCATACTTTCATATGTTTTTATCTTATTAATTAACATCATTTTCTTTTACCTTTAAGAATTCCCCCTTAATTACTTTTTGTAAGGTAGGTCTGATGGTGGTGAACTCCTGAAGCTTTTTTCGTTTGGGAAAGTTTGTCACTCCTTCATTTCTGAAGGACAGCTTTGCTGGGTAAAGTGTTCTTAGTTGGCAGGTTTTTAAAAAATTATATATTAAAACAAAATATTTGAGATGGAGTCTAGCTCTGTCACCCAGGCTGGAGTGCAGTGGCACAATCTTGGCTCACTGCAATCTCTGCCTCCCAGGTTCAAGCGATTCTCCTGCCTCAGCCTCCTGAGTAGCTGAGATTACAGGCACACACCACCACATCTGGCTAATTTTTTTGTATTTATAGTAGAGACAGTGTTTCACCATGATGGCTACGCTGGTCTTGAACTCCTGACCTCAAGTGATCTGCCCACCTCACCCTCCTGAAGTACTGGAATTACAGGCGTGAGCCACTGCACCTAGCCAAATTCTATATTTTGAATATATCATCCTATTCTTTTGTAAGTTGTAAGATTTCTGCTAAGAAATTTGCTGATAACTGTATTGAAGTTTCCTTGTATGTGATATGCTACTGTTTTCTTGCTGCTTTCAGGATCCTCTCTTTCTTTAATTTTTGACAGTCTGCCAATCCTGTGTTTTGGATTGAACCCAATTGGAGATTTTTGAGCTGATTTTGTGTGAATATTCATATCTGTTTCCAGACTTGGGAAGTTTTCTGTTATTTAATTATGTAAGCTTCTACTGGCACCCCCCCCCCCAAGCCTTTCTTTTTCTGTGCTCCTTTTGGGATCCACCTCCCATAATGGGTATATATTACCTCACTTCATGGGGTTCCATAATTCTGATAGGCTTTCTTCACTCTTTTTCATTCTTTTTTCTTTTGTTCCTCTGAGTGATTAATTTTAAATGACCTGTCTTTGGGTTCACTGATTCTTTGTTCTGCTTGATCAAGTCTGCTGCTGAAGGTCTCTGTGGAATTTTTCAGTTAAGTCATTGTGTTCTTAGATAAGGACTTTGTTTGGTTCTTTTTATGGTTTCTCTTTGTTGAACTAATTTTGTTTTCCTAATTTCATTTAGTTAATGTAACTCAGTGAGCTTTGCAATATACATAGACAACTATTTTTTATTCTTTTAAATTTTTTTTTGAGACAGGGTCTCACTTTGTCATCCAGACTGGTGTGCAGTGGTGCAGTCATAGCTCACTACAGCCTCAATCTCCTGAGCTCCGTCCAACCACCTGCCCCAGCCTCCTGAGTAGATGGGACCACAGGAGTATGCCACCACACCTGGCTAATTGTTAAATTTTTTTGTAGAGAGAGAGTCTCATCATGTTGCCACGGCTGGTCTCAAACTCCTGGGCTCAAACAGTCCTGCCTCAGGCTCCCAAAGTATTGGGATTACAGGCATGAGTTACTGCACCTGGCCTATTTCTAATTATGTGTCAGGCAGTTTGTAAATCTCCATATTTAGGGCTGGTTACTGGTGCTTTATTTTGTTCCTTTTATGGTGTCACGTTTCCCTGATTTTTGTGATTTTTGTGTCTATGCATTGATGTCTGCATTTGAAGAAGTAAGGACTTATTCTGGTCTTTGCAGAGTGGCTTCAGCAGGGAAAGCTCATCACCAGTCAGCCCATCCAGAGATTCTGGGAAAGCTTTTTGGCTTCCAGGCCCCATTTCTTAATGGTTGTATTAAAATAAATCTACATTGTTAAAGCTTTTAGCTACCATATGTTATACTTTCACTCTTTAACTCTTATTTAACTTATTATTTATTTATTTATTTATTTTACTTATTTAACATCAATTATTTATTATGCTAATAGCCAGACTGAGTAGGAGGAAAAAGAGACAACAATTATCAATTTTAGCAGTGAGAAAGGAGATATCACTGCATGTTTTACAGTTATTAAAATGGTAGACCAGGAGTGGTGGCTCACGCCTGTAATCCTAGCACTTTGGGAGGCCAAGGCGGGTGGATTGCCTGAGCTCATGAGTCTGAGACCAGCCTGGGCAACACTGTGAAACCCCATCTCTAGTAAAATACCAAAAATTAGCGGGGCATGGTGATGTGCCCCTGTAGTTCCAGCTACTCGGGAAACTGAGACAGGAGAATTGCTTGAGCCCAGAAGGTGGAGGCTGCAGTGAGCTAAGATTGTGCCACTGCACTCCAGCCCAGGTGACAGAGTGTGACTCTTGTCTCTAAGAAAAAAAAATGATAATACGACAATATTATAAACAACTTTATGCCAATAAATTTAAAAACTTAGATAAATTCCTTGAAAGTCACAAACTACCAAAACTCACTCAAAAAAAAAGTAGGTAATCTAAAGAGTTCTTTTTTTTTTTTTTTTTAATTTTAAACACCATCAAGTCCTGGCAAACTAAAGATTTCTATACATATTAAAGAAATTGAATTGGTGGTTGCAAACCTTTCCTTCCAAAAACATGCAGAACCAAATGGTTTCAATGGTGAATTCTATCAAACGTTAAAAAATAAAACAAATATCAAATTCCTCATAAACCCTTCCAGAAATTTATTTGTTTGTTTGTTTAGAGAATAGGGTCTCACTCTGTCACCCAGGCTGAACTGCAGTGGTGTGCTCATGGCTTACTACAACCTCAACCTCCTGGGCTGAAGCAATTCCTCCTGACTCAGCCTCCCAAGTAGCTGGGACTATAGATGCATGCCACCATGCTCAGACTATTGTTTTATTTATTTTTTTGTAGAGGCAGGGTCATCTTACGTTCCCCAGGCTGGTCTCAAACTCCTGGCCTCAGGCCATCTTCTCACCTTAGCCTCCTGACACAAGCCACTGCACCCAGCCTCATTTAACTTTTTCAATACTCATTGTCAGTCCGTATTTAATTTCAGTGTCATTATTTTATTTTGATTGTGATGCTTGTTCTCCAGAAATTATCTCTGGAAGTGTTAATGGGAACAGTATTCTCTGAGTTTTTGTGCATTGATAACGGTTTGTGCCTTTTATACTTGAAGGTCAGTTTTGCTGGATATTAACTTGGTTGGTGTTTTCTTTTTCTGATTATCTTAATTATGCTATTCCATTTTCTTCTGGCATAAAGCTTTGCTATTTAAAACTCTGATGATGGTCTAATCTTTATTCCTTTATATCTTTATATGCTTTTTATATTGTTTATATATCCTTGATATCCTCTTTAAATTATTTTTTGCTTTTTACTTATTGTAAAATATTTAATTGATAAAGATTGAATATATTCAAGGTATACAAGACAACATGATGAGTTAATATAGGTATATATTCTGTAATGATTACCACAATCAAAATGACACAACTGTCACCACTCATGCTGTAGATTAAATCCTTAGAACTTGTTCATCTTATAACTGAAAGTTTGTACTGTTTGACCAACATCTCCCCATTTCCCCTGCTTCCCCAAACCCTAGCAACCGCTGTTCTACTCCGTGCTTCTGTGTGTTCAACTTTTTTACACGCCATGTATAGGTGAGATCATAGAGTATTTGTCTTTTCTGTGTCTGGCTTATTTCATTAGCATAGTGTCCTACAGGTTCATCCATGTTGTCACAAATGGCAGGCAGGCTCTTTTATGGCTAAAGAATATCGTATGGTATAGTTAAAATGTGGAATCTAGGAGCGAAGGAAGGAGGTGGTTGTGCATGATGGCGGCGGCGGCCTATGAGCAGCTGAAGCTGCATATCACACCTGAAAAATTTTATGTGGAAGCTTGTGATGATGGAGCAGATGATGTGCTTGTCATTGACCGTGTATCCACAGAGGTTACCCTTGCAGTCAAGAAAGATGTTCCTCCTTCAGCTGTCACAAGACCAATATTTGGTATACTGGGCACAATTCATCTGGTGGCAGGTAATTATCTCATAGTCATTACCAAAAAGACAAAAGTAGGTGAATTTTTCAATCACGTAATCTGGAAAGCAACAGATTTTGATGTCCTTTCTTATAAGAAGACAATGTTGCACTTAACTGATATTCAGTTACAAGATAATAAAACCTTCCTAGCAATGCTAAACCATGTCTTGAATGTGGATGGATTTTACTTTTCAACAACATATGATTTGACCCATACTTTGCAGCGGCTATCCAACACTAGTCCAGAATTCCAAGAAATGAGTCTCTTGGAAAGGGCAGATCAGCGGTTTGTATGGAATGGTCACCTTCTAAGAGAACTTTCTGCACAGCCAGAGGTTCATCGGTTTGCCCTTCCAGTGTTACATGGCTTTATTGCCATGCATTCATGTTCTATTAATGGAAAATACTTTGATTGGATTCTCATCTCGAGGAGGAGCTGTTTCAGAGCTGGTGTACGCTATTATGTAAGAGGAATTGATTCTGAAGGCCATGCAGCTAACTTTGTAGAAACAGAACAAATTGTGCACTACAATGGGAGCAAAGCTTCATTTGTACAGACTCGAGGATCAATACCTGTTTTCTGGTCCCAAAGACCAAACCTCAAGTACAAACCACGGCCACAGATCAGCAAAGTAGCAAATCATATGGATGGTTTCCAAAGGCATTTTGATTCCCAAGTAATTATTTATGGAAAACAAGTCATAATCAATCTGATTAACCAGAAGGGCTCTGAGAAGCCACTTGAACAGACATTTGCAACAGTGGTGTCTTCTTTGGGAAGTGGAATGATGAGATACATTGTCTTTGACTTCCATAAGGAATGTAAAAATATGAGATGGGATCGACTAAGTATTTTATTGGATCAGGTAGCAGAAATGCAAGATGAATTAAGTTATTTTCTAGTGGACTCTGCTGGCCAGGTGCTGACAAACCAGGAAAGCGTGTTCCGAAGCAATTGCATGGATTGTCTAGATAGAACCAATGTGATCCAGAGTTTGTTAGCCCGTCGTTCACTTCAGGCCCAACTTCAGAGACTAGGAGTTTTGCATGTGGGACAAAAGCTTGAAGAACAAGATGAATTTGAGAAGATTTACAAAAATGCCTGGGCTGACAATGCAAATGCCTGTGCCAAGCAATATGCGGGAACTGGTGCCTTGAAGACTGACTTTACCAGAACTGGGAAGAGAACTCATTTGGGACTAATAATGGATGGCTGGAACTCAATGATACGATATTATAAGAACAACTTCTCTGATGGATTTAGACAAGATTCCATAGACTTATTTCTTGGAAACTATTCAGTGGATGAATTAGAATCTCATAGTCCTTTAAGTGTTCCAAGGGATTGGAAATTCCTGGCTTTGCCTATTATCATGGTTGTTGCCTTTTCAATGTGCATTATCTGTTTGCTTATGGCTGGTGACACTTGGACAGAAACACTGGCCTATGTGCTCTTCTGGGGAGTTGCAAGCATTGGAACATTTTTTATCATTCTTTACAATGGCAAAGATTTTGTTGATGCTCCCAGACTGGTCCAAAAAGAAAAGATAGACTGAATTTGTGTTTGTGGAAAGCGGCTTGGCTTGGAAGATTCCACTGTGCAGAACTGGAGTCTTTACTGACCCGCTTTCCACATCAGCCCAAGGTCTTTTTAATGCCTTTATGCAAAAGCACATCTTGTGCTCTGTGCAGGTTAATGACAGAATTGATCAATGTTACTGCCTTGATGGTCTCTTTACTCTTGGAACAGTTAGTAATTTGAAGCTATTCTTAATAACCTGAATTAAAATAATTAAATAATTAAATAATTAAATAATTAAAATAATTAAAATAACCTGAATTCAGCTTGCAGAATGGAAGCTGAATCTGTTCATTGGATTCTATTGATTATCAATTTAATCAGCTATTACAGAATAAGTAATATATTTTAAAAACCTAGCTTCTTTCATTATTTAAAACAGTAAAATTATTTTTGTAGCTCAGTTTCGTTATTGCCATTGTAGAAGCAGTCACTGTTAGCAGGCATACTTTTCCACACATCTTTGGACTTTTCTTAAAAGTTCAATAATAAGGTGACTGTGTTTATAAAATGTAAGTCTCTTACAGACATCAAGTAGTTTGATGAGACAGTCTGTGACTTCATCATAGGAAAGAGGAGAATGAGGTCTGGGGTTCTTTAAAGTTTCTGGTGGGCTGCCTCATGACTTGAATCAGCTTGAACTGCCAGTGCACCAGCAGTTTAAGTGTGATGAGAGAATTCAGATATACTTTATCTTTTTTAAAAAGAGTAAATAAAATCCAAGAATGTAAAGTCTATCTCTTATGCTAGAGGTCCAAAGCCACCTCTATTTTAAAGATTGTCCCAGTGTGGAAGATGCCCATGACTGGTCAGCTACTTCCTCCTATACATTTGGGTTTCTTTGAGGATCACTCATTGAGACATGCAGGCCTCTGAGAGGGTCTTGTTCTAGATTTCATATTGCACTTGGCGGGCAACAGCTGCTTTTCCACGCATGGTACTCTTAATGCTTTCACTCTGTCAAGGATTTTGTTGGCTTTCAATAAATGTGTCTAAAACTTAGTGCTTCCAGGTAGTTATAGTTCTCCAAATCATGGACCAACTTAATTTATGTGCAAAAACAAACCTGAAAAATATGCTTCAGAAACTGTGCATAGTTCTAATTGTAAGTCAGGTTGTATATTCAAATTGTAATTATGAGATTTAAATATTAGAACAGTGTGTAAGGTAGTATAATTACCACTATTTTAAAACAATTCAGTTAAACACTGCTATAATATTTCAGTGTTGTGCTTGAAAATATGTACAGTTTTTTTCAATATTAATACCTTTTGTTGTCCTTAAATATTTCTAAAAGCACCTTTATTTCAGCATTACCTTTTTTTCCAACATTATCTTTTATAAAACATTAATACAAGTTGTTACTTTTAGAAACTCTAAAGGAAATAATAGCTGGAAAACCTCTGTAGCTTAAAATCAGTCATTAAAACTTACAATAGGGTAAGTAAATATAGCCACCTGTTAACATGTAAATAAGCATAATTTGTTCCAAAGATGGAATATTGAAACTTAGTTCGTGTCTGCTGTAATATATTATTTAAATGCTACTGGGCATTTCACTTAAAGAACTTAATGTCAGCAACGATAACAAAGACCAAATCCGAACTGCTAATGTGGCTGCTTTGTAGGGGATGGAATAATATCAGTGTGTTAGATCTTAAGGTATCAGTATTTCAGAATCCTGCAATGATTTCATTTCTAAATTCATGTACTGTATGTCCATAAGTGAAAATAAAATGTCATATTCTTTTCTAAAAAAAAAAAAAATGTGGAATCTAAAGCCATAGTAATGAACTTTTTGTATTCTATTACATTAAACTCCATTTTTTTTGGTACTTTCAATGGATCTTTTTCCTCATTTAAAGTTGATTTTGAAACATGTATTACTCATTTGGATAATATCGTTCACTAAGTTATGCAAATCTTCCCATTGTTAATACATTTTATAATATTAAAATATCACATTCATCAGTATCACCATTGATCTCATCAGAAAAGCCTTTAAGAATTGAGAAGCTAACAACTCAGAAGCCAATACAAGTTTTCCAAAATTCTGATTTTTTTCTTAGAACTTGAATTTTATCATTGGTATAATTGTCCTTGAAGTGACGTGCTCAATTCATTATTTTTTAAGAAAATGCCTGCCAAGTACCGTTGTCTGAGTTACCATTATTTATGTTATTAGTTGTTCTTATATGTGAAAATGTGTTTCATGAAAAAAGTGGCTAGTTTAGCTTGCACCTTCAAACAGTTGCTTTTCCTTAAGATGAACATTTTTTTCTCCATGAGACTTTTAAATTTGTCACACAGAAATTAAAAAGATGTGTGCTGAAAAGTCAAGATTCAGCAAAATTAGTATTTTGTTTCTGCTTAAAGTGAAACCAGCTTTTTCCTCTCTCCTTCCCCATCTCTTTCTTTCTTGCTGAGGCCATGGCAGTGAAGACTAAAATGACTCTAAATATGGTATAGTGTCACTTTCTTGCTTTGTGCTAAAGCAGTTTTACACACAATTTCTTTTGTATTATCAATGCAAATGTTGATTAAAAAAAAAAAAAGATGTGCTTTTACCACAGTGGAAAAAGCAAGTAACATCTTAATATTAACTGTGAAGATGGTTTTGGCCTTTCAGACTCCTTCAGAGCGTCAGTAGGACTGGAACACACTTTGAAGACTGCTGTCTTAAGGCATTGTCTGTTTTGTTTACCTTTGGTGTTCTTCTGTGGTTTTTATTTCAGAAAATTTTTCTTTCATTTATAATTCTATTCTTTCTTGAGTTCTGTTACCTCATCTTAAATTTTTCTAATTCTGACTTGCACTGTTCTTTCATGTCATTTATCATTTTCTTAAATTTAACTTATTTTGAAATAGTAGGTTACAGTTTTAATGTTTTGTGGGCATTTCTTTCTGGTGTGTTTTAATCATAGAGGTATTCTGCTCTTACTTTTTTCTTTTAAAACTTTGCATGGGATTTGTGAAATTAGCTTTTCTTAATGGAGATGTAAGTGAGGAAAGCCTTTGGAATTTCATAAAGTTTCCTCTTAGTCATCGCCATTCTTGTTTAAGTGTTTAAGAAAGCAGCAGGTTGCTCTCATTTCCTGACTTTCTTCTTGTGCCCGGCCTTTGGCCTTTACATGGACTTTACTTTCTTCCGTGTTCTCTGTTCTGCCTAATTTTTTTTTTTTTTTGAGACAGGGTCTCACTCTATTGCCCAGGCTGGAGTGCAGTAGTGTGATCTCAGCTCACTGCAACCTCTGCTTTCCGGGGTTCAAGTGATTCTCTAGCCTCAGCCTTCTGAGTAGCTGGGATTACAGGTGCGCACCACTATGCCCAGCTAATTTTTGTGTTTACTAATAGTAGAGACGGGGTTTCACCATGTTGGTCAGGCTAGTCTCAAACTCTTGACCTCAAGTGATCCACCAACCTCAGCCTCCCAAAGTGCTGAGATTACAGGCGTGAGCTACCACGTCTGGCCTCTTGCGTAATGTTTTTATTCCACTCTTAGCAGTTTCCTAAGTCTGGGATCCCATCCTAAAAGTTAGCTTTGGCAGTTGTTTCTGAGTTCATATGGCTCAGGATGCTCCAGCCCCTTTTAGAAATTAGTGTGGATTCCTCCACTGACATGCTATCTGATTTGCCAAAATTTCCTCCCAGTACCATCAGCTGCCATTCTCACATTGGCTACCTATGCTCTGTAAGGTATGTTAGCTATTTCGGGATTCTCCTGTTCCGAGGTCAAAGGCCCCTTGGCTTCCTCCTGTATAGACACTGATAATAGAGTAGGTGTGTGGCACTTGGTGGTTTGGCCCTCATCCACCTGTATTTTCAGGTTACTTTTATCACTTAGGCTTTTTTTCAACAGTCAAATGTATTATTATTATTTTTTTATTTTATTTTATTTTTTTATTTTATATATACTTTTTATTGCATTTTAGGTTTGGGGGTACATGTGAAGAACATGCAAGATTGTTACATAGGAACACACATGGCAGTGTGATTTGCTGCCTTCCTCCCCATCACCTATATCTGGTATTTCTCCCCATGCTATCCCTCCCCAACTCCCCCCCCCCTGCTGTCCCTCCCCTTTTTCCCCCCAACAGACCCC